>VDFB02326095.1:0-59585 GCA_007258455.2 Sequoia sempervirens
AGTACCCTTAAGCATTGGTATGTGACAATGGCTCTTCCTTTTCCTCTGCTAAGTTCATTTCATGGGCTTATGATCAAAAAATTGTTTTAAAGTATTCTTCAAACTATTACCCACAAGGAAATGGAGTTGCAGAATCAACCAATAAGAATCTCTTAGGGGTAATTAAAAAATTGTTAGAGAACAATCCTAGGGACTGGCATACCCAGCTAAGATTTTTGTTATGGGCAGATAGGACTAGGATCAAGGCTGCTTTAAAGACTTCACCATTTAAACTAGTGTATGGACAAGAGCCTGTGTTCCCTATTCACTTGCAAATACCTATCCTTGAGTTTATGCTGAAATTTTATTCTAATGATAATAGGATAGAGGTAAGATTAGCCGCCTTGTTGAAATTAGAAGAGCATATGGATGTCGCCTTGCAGCAATTCTTTAGACACCAGGCTGTTGTCAAGCGTTGGTTTGACAAAAGAGCCAAAATCAAGGCTTTCAGAATATCAGACCTTGTGCTGCTATGGGATAAAGCTAATGAAAAGAAGAGAAACCACCAGAAATTTGATAAGCTCTGGTTGGGTCCCTATCAAATTGTTGAGATCCTGGGAGAAAAGGCTTTCCGACTGAGTAGTTTAACGGGAGAACCTGTTCCATTTCCTATCAATGGACAGTTTCTTAAACATTATTTTGAATCGTGAAGTTTGGTATTCTTGTTGGGCTGTGCATTTATGTAAATGGTTTGTTTTTTTCCTATTTGTAAATGGTTTGTTTATTTCTTGTTTTTAAATAGTTTGTTTGTTTCCTGTTTGTAAATAGTTTTTTGTTCTGCATGTAAATAGTTTTGTTGTTTGTTTGTTTGTTCTTTCTTTCTATCCTTTCATTTCCTTTGTTGTTTGGTGTCTGTCTAATTTTGTTCCTTGGGGTTTATCTGTTCTTTCCTTCTTGAAATGGTGGGTTGTTATCTGAGGTGTACTTTGGTTATTAGGAGAAAAGTGGTTTAGATATTTTAAGGCTTTCAGATTTGATGATTTTGTCCTAAATTCGTTGCTTTATGCCCATTATCAATAAGAGTTGTGGAAAGTCTTGAAAACAAGGTGCAAAGTAAACAGTCTTCATTAACTACCTCTGAATGTGTCACAAATCATCAAGATCATCTCCTTTGTAATGGTATATTTTTCCTAGGGTGATAGTGTTGTAAGATTTGAGTGAAAAATCTGATCCCCCAAATGTTGTTATGAGGTCCATGGTAGTTTTCAACCCATAACAGATGTTAAACATCTAACATATTGAGAAAAAATTGAATGAAATATCTGAAACTCCAAGAGAAAAAAAAAAACTATCTAAGAGAGAAAGAAGACTCAATATGAATGGGTGATTCTAGTATCTCTACCAGGGCTATGGACGCCTGACTGGCAGTAGAGAAATGTTGTGAGAAAACTAGAGGTATCTCCGTCGGGGCTATAGATGCCTAACTGGCGGCGAAGCAATGCCTAGGATATCATTGCACAACAGCTAAAGGGCATCAACTCATGTAGCTCAAATCTTACACATTGTTGTTCAAAAGATGAGGATAACTTTATAAAAGGGTGATGCACCATCAAGCACACATATAGATTCAGGGGTAGCCACTGTTGATTTACATTTGAGATCTTAGCTCAACCTTGGTTGTTAAAACTGACCCAACTAGAGTTGTGATGTTCATAAACCAGGAGTTTTGGGTAGCTAAATCCTTCAGTTTCTTGAAAATGGTTAAACCATTTTCCCAGCCGAGTCGCCATTTGTTATGCCTTGCATAACCACCCCATTTTATTCTGGAACAAAATGGGTCCCCATTTTTCTTTTGTTTTCTTCACCTTTGGTTGTCTGGTTTGGTCCTTAGGAGTTCTTTTGTTTTCCCCCTAAGTCTGTCTTTTGTTCTATCTGATCCAGTTCTGCCTCAGCCAAAGTTGGGTTTTATTTTTTTTGAAAATTGAATCAAATGATAAAAAAATGATATATTTTATTTTCTTTTGAGGACTAATGGGGACATTGTTGTGTAGGATTAAATCATACACCCGATGATATCTCTCATATGAAGTCTATTAGAAAGCATACCTCAATTAGATTTGGCATAGAACTCCCGATGAAGAAAGTCGTTGAGACCCTCCTATTGTCTTGTCGACTAGTAGTGTGGTTCTATTCGTTTGAAATATACCAGTCGGCCAGACATTTTAATTGCCATGAGTTTTTATATGTCTCCCCAACATGCTGAAGTCTTGCCGATAGTTGTGCACAAGCCTAGCATGGTGAAAAGAATTTGGGTTCGGGGAGAAGTCTTCCTGACTAATAGAGGTCTCTCTGAAAGGAGTTGGAATCGGGGAGAAGGTTTGCGCTCGCAAAGAGGTCCTGCCAACCGATGAAGGGTCTTGGTGAAAGGTTTGAGTTTGTCGTAATGTCTAGCCGACAGGGTAGAGTCTCCCCAAAATGGTCTGAGCTCGCCAAAAGATGAGGGGTTCGGTGTAGTGTCTTGCCAACCTAATAGGGTCTCACCGAGATGGAATGGTGGTCCTGGAATGAGCTCTCGCCGAAAAAAGGTGGCTTTGATGAAAGGTCCTGCCGATAGATGAATGTCTCGCCGAAAGGTTATGCCTTCGGCATAGGTCTGGCTGAAGGGGTGAGGTCTCAGCGAAAAGGGGATGTCATTGGGGAGATGTCTCACCGATGGTTGTTAGTCTCACTGAAAGGTTTGAGTTTAGGGTAGAGTCTTCCCGACCGGGTGGAGTTTCGCTAAAAGATGAAGGCCTCAGGGAGAAGTCTCACCAACTACTCAATGTCTCACCGAAGGTTATGCCTTCGGTGTAATCTCTTGCTAACCCGAGAACTCTTGTCGACAGTGGTTCACAAGGTTGAGTTTGGGGAGACTCTGAGTAAAAGATTTGTGCTCGATTTGATGTCCTGCCGACAAGTGATGGTCTCGACGATGGAAAGGGATATCGATATGACTCCTGCTGCCCATCGTGATGTCCTGCCAACAGCTGGAGCTCTTACTAAAATATTTTGGGTTTGGCATAACGTCTTACCGACTGAAGGAAGTCCCATTGAAATAAGGGTTTGAGCTCAGTGAGAGTGGGATGATCTAGGCATAATATCTCGCCGACCCAATGGTGTCTCACTAAGGATGAAGGGCTCGATATGAGTTCCTGTCGAGAGAATAAAGTCTCGCCGATAGATATGTGGTTGCGGTAAGACTCCTGGCCATAGAGTTTACATTCGACAAAAAGTCTTGCCGACTGAGGGGAGTCTTGTTGATAGTGATGGACTTGCCAATGGAAAGGGATATCGGTATGACTAATGGGAACTCGCTATGACCTTTGGCTGATAATAATTGTCTTTCCGATGGTTTTTTGTGATATTAGTATAGCTTTTGCATTCGATATGAGGTCTCACCAACGGTTGTATGCTATGTCGATGCTGCTGTAGAGTATAAATGCATCGAGGAGACACGGCAAGTGTCTCACTGACATGCGATTCTGTTTGAGTAGCCTTTGACCTCCTGGAAAGCCTAAGTGGCATGTGTTCAACCAATCAGAGGGAGCCGTGGGTGAACCATTAACTATTTGACTGTTGTGACTACCCCTGTGAAGAAGATCAACAAAACATAAACAACATGGACTTACTCTGAGATCAAAATCGATGGAGCAACTCGGTGAACAATGGTGTGGAGATCTAATGGGAAAATCTGATGCTGCTTCCAAAGGATGGTCAACTTGCAGAAAGATCTTGAGCACAAGAAATTCGAAAGGAAGAAAAGGGCCACGAGTCTTAGTGACAGCTGGAATCTCTACTAGAAAAAGGTAGATTGATATTTATGGTAATGTTGTAGAACATTCAAAGCAACTCCGATGAAGCTCTCGAGGGAAAACACGGAGGCCAGAAGTTAATGTTGTGGTTGTAAAAGATCTGAAGGATTCTCCTGAGGGTGATCCTTCACCGACATGGACACCGGGGATGCACATTGAATGCGGCATTAACTTCATTCCAAAAGATCTAAGGGCTAACCCTTCTGAAGTGGGATATTTTTATAAACCCTCAAATAGGGGCCAACGCATTCTTTTTGGGCACGTTCTGTATATATGGCATTTTTGCCTCTTTTTAAAAGGGGAGATATTTTTCCAGAACAAAAGAGTTGCAATAGAGTAGGAGTTAGATTTGAAAGAAGGCAGTAATGTATCTTTCAAGTTTCCTTAGTGTATGTTAGCTCTCAAAAACACAGGCGGAATGCCTCAAGCGGTTGCCAATCTCTTGATACGTTTCAAGGTAACAGACAAGGTCAAAAGACTTATACCTTCTACTCTTCAGGTGCTACTAGACCTAGGCCGGTGTACCTATATGAATGAAGAAGACTTAATGTGCTTATTCCTCTTGAAATGTTTTTCCCACAATGGCAAGTAGGAGTGGACAAATGAAATCAAATTTGGTATAGATTGTATAGCAATATTCAAAACTAAACCCTAATATGCTCAGTTAACAGATGTAAAGAAAATGAATGAATCTAAATGGTGAAAAGCAGAGACTAGTGCCTTATTGGGTATGCGGAGTCAAATGAAATAGCAATGGGCAACCTCTTTCTGTAAAACACTCAAATTGTTGGCATATGTTTTGTTTATAACTTGTATAAACATGCAAGATTGTGATTATTAAGTTCTTCTTATTGATCCAGATGAATTTCCCTGATTACTATGATTAATTAAAAGGATTTAATCCTTCCTTGAAAGAACCAATCGATCAATCACACAAATAAAAAAAATGTGCACTGATAAACCGAACACAAACTTGTTATGTCAATTTAAATAACCAGACATCACCAATTTTGGAGACAACTTGAATGATACTTTTATGAGCACAACAGACAATTGACACCAGAAATAAGCAGCCACATCAACTGAATTTCATTGATATCTCCATTTTGAAATCATACATCATAGTCTCTATTTTGAAAATTTTATTCTACAGTATCCATTTCTAATCTATCTCCTACTGTCTATTTTCTATCTCCCATTTCCTTATTTACAGTCGAAAATGGATATTTATACATTTTTGTCTGAAAGGACACAATGCTTCGCATTCCAATGTCGGCGAGCAACTGTATCGAGCCTATATTTGGGTTTCACTTTACACTTACAAAACAGTCGCTGAGACATTCTATAGTCATACCGATCCTCAAAGTTACACCGACGGTCATTCATCTGTTCATCGCTATGAGGTTATGTCATCTCATCAACACCAAGAGTCTCACCGATGAATGTTCATTCATCCCATGTGATTCACTGTGACATTTCGATGTTGGGGAGATGTCCCATATACTATATTATGTCTCACCGAGCAATATCCCTTTGTCTCATTCGCTTCGCCATGACCCTTCAGAGTCGGGGAGATGTCTCATAGACAATACTTCATCATACCGAGATGTGCTCCTTAATGTCATTTCCAGTCGCTGAGACACAAGCACTTTCTCATCGACGAAATTGATCTTACCGATGAAATAAATTTTATCGGCAAGACTATGAATCTTCAAAAAGACTCATATCGATGCCAAATGTCTCACCGAACCCGTTCCTCCAGATTACTCTATTCGGTGAGACTCTCCCCGAAGTATTCTATTGGTGTAACTTTCAAATTTCGGTGAAACTCATGCCGATGACCCTTTCTCTTGCCGATGCATATCTTTATCAGTGTGACATTTGAGTCGGCAAGACTACGTGACTTCCTCTCGATAGCCTTTTGATGAAACCCCTCCGCTGTGTCGGAAAGACCAAACACCTTCGGTAACACCCTACTTCGATGCACTTTAGTCTGACCGAAATACCCCATGATGCATTCCTGTCGCTGAGACATATGGGCTCTCTCACCGATGAAACAACATATCGGCGAGACATAAGAATCGGCAAGACTGCGAGACCTCACCTCGATAATCCTCAATAGAATTCATTCGCATTGTCGGCAAGACCGGAGCCACTCACCAAGACATCTCTCTGATGCAAAATTTTCTCACCGAGATGTATATTTGTATCACCGGTCGGCAAGACACATCAAACTCGCCAAGACCTCATATTGAATACCTCTTAGTCTGGCCGATACATCATTCTTTAGTCGGTGAGACACAATATACTCAGTAAGACCTCACCCCGAAGTCTTTTGGCTTGGCCGAAATGAATCCACGTGTGCTAATCGGTAAGACATACTAAATTCGCTATGACTTCACCTCGAAGAAAAACTCTCACCGACATGCTCCTTCTGTCGCCGGTCGGTGAGATAATAAGATCTCGCCAAGACCCATGCCGAAGAAAATTCTCCTGCCGATAGATGAATTTTCTCCTGTCACCGAGACAATAAGAGTATCCTTTCGATAGGTGCCTGTATGTAAATTTCGATCACTGTGACATTCCTAAGGTCTTGCCAATAATCTGCAACAAATGTATATTAGTAGAAAATGCACAAGGGTTGGGGAGACCTTGATTTCTTCATGCCGATAGGAATTATAATATGAAATACTTAGACCTAGATGATTTCTATGAGATCACATAGCAAAAAATGGGAAAAATGCTATGAAGAGAGGACTTTTGTGCACATGGCGAGGACTCATTTGGAAACTCATGAATGCAATTGACTATGAAAATTTCAAATTTTCATAGTTCCAACAGTGGCTCCGTCTGGGGATGAATGATTGTGAGAACATTGCAAGGATATAGATTTCTGGGTGAGCAGACCAGACTCAAGGTGATGGATTTATGAGAGCAAGATAGAATGAATGGAAATGAAAGTGACCCTACACTATTGTACATGGAAAAAATTATTTTGAAAGAAGGAAAATCAGGATTGTCAATGTACTGGCAAGTCCTGTTCCTTTTATTTCCTAAACTACTGTGCATGGAAGATAAAATTTTGAGAGGATTGTCAAGGATTTTCCATGCACTGGAAACCCTTAATCCTCTGTATTATTCAAGAGAAGAAATGATTTAGAAATTTCCCATGTATAGGAAATTCCTGATCTTCACCAGCCATGTTTTGTAGATAATATGAATCTTTACCTCTCTTTCCAACAACCACAAAAGGTCCCAGCCACAAGGCTTCAAATTTCCCATGTTTTCCCTTCTCCTGACACCTTGCGTTCCACATCAATACCAAATCACTTTCCATTCTCTCCTCCATAGGCTCTGGAATGTCTATATCCTCCTGAAGAATAAACTTGTAAACTAGTAACAAGTTCTGTAAAGGCATCCTGGCTTGTGTTCCATACACCAATTCGAATGGAGACTTTCCAATTGCCTTTTTTACTGTAATCCTATCAGCACAAACAGCTAGTTTTAATTTTGAATCACAAGCTTTCTTGTTCTGACCTAACATCCTCCTTATAATCTTCAAAAGACTCTTATTGCTAGACTCTGCTTGACCATTAGCTTGTGGATGGTAAGGAGCTGCATAAGAAATGGTAATGCCATATGTGCTACAAAAGTTTCTGAATTCATCTGATCTGAAACACATCTCATTGTCAGTAATCAGTCTTAGTGGTGTACCGAATCTGGTAATAATGTTCTCCATTAGAAAATTTGTGACCACTTTACTTGTAGCCTGCTTGGTTGGGACTGCTTCTACCCATTTGGTAAAATAATCAGTGGCCACCAGTATCCATTTATGTCATCCACTTGATTTTTCTTGTATTTCTCCAATGAAATCAATTCCCCATTGATGAAAAGGGGCATCAGCCTGCAAAGGTCGAAGTGGCAGAGCTCCCTGATACTTCAGTTTTCCAGTGAATTTTTGGCAGGCCTCACATTTTCTTACATATGTAAAAGAGTCATTAAAAACATTTGGCCAGTAATAACCTACCTGAGAATTTTATGCACAATTGTCTTTGTTGAATAATGTCCTCCACAAACCCCTTCATGCATTTCACTCAAGACATGACTGGCTTGTGATTCATCCAAACATAACAATAGTACACCATCCCTATTTTTCCAAAATAGATCTCCATTCATGAAGACATAATTAGATGCCTGCAACTTCAAAGTTCTTTTTTGGCTGTCACTCAATTCCTTTGGACACTTCATGTATTTAAATTAATGCATGATATCTACATACCATGAAGTATGCTCAATGCTCGCAATTGCATTTTCTTCATTTTCTACATTGCAAATTTGATTTGCTTCAATGTTCACTTCTGCCATTAACTTAGCTATGCCCTGACCTCTTACCAGTTTAGTAATTTGTATCTCCATGTCAAACTCTTGGATTTTTTTAATCCATTTGCATCTTTTTCCTGTTACTTCAGACTATGTTAGAATATCCTTGATAGTTGCATGAGGGACATAAGCAACCACCTTTGCTCCAACAAGATATGGCCTGAAAGCCTTTGTAGCTTTTACTAATGCAAATTCCTGTTTTTCCATTATATCATACTTTAATTCAGACCCCTGCAATGACTTACTGAAGAAAGACACAGGCTGTTCATAACCATCCTCATTCTTTTGTAACATAACAGCAGCAATAGTGTGCATTGAAGCGAATGAAAATATCTAAAAAGGTTTTGCAAAATCCAGAGATTTAAGGACAGGAGCTTCCTTGATGGCTCTTTTAATGGATATAAAAGCTTCCAAGGCCTCCGCAATCCACTCTACCTTTTGTCCTTTTTTCAACATTTTTGATATGGGTTTAATGATCTCAGCAAAGTTAGAAACGAATCTCCTAACAAAATTAATCTGTCCAAAGAATGATTGTATAGCCTTGACAGTTTTAGGGACATGAATCTTATCAATGGCCTCAACCCTCTCAGGATCTATCTTAATCCCTTCTTTTGAAACAATATGTCAGAAGAGTTTACCCTCTGTGACTGCAAAATGACACTTCTTAGGGTTCAAACTGATACCATATTCTAAGGCTTTAATAAATACCTTCTCCAGATGTTGTACATGATCCTCAGCCTTCTTTGAGTAAGCAATGAGGTCATCCTGATACACCACCATGATAGCATTAATCAAATCTGCAAATGCTACATCCATAGCTCTTTTGAAGGTTGCTCCTATGTTTGTAAGACCAAATGGCATTCTCATGTATACATATGTTCCCCAAGGAGTTGTAAATGTCATCTTATATTGCTCAGATTCTTTGACCTTGACCTGGTTATAGCCTGAGAACCCATCCATCATAGACAATAGTTCGCACCCTATCACCTTATGCAATATAGCCTCCATATTGGGTAGAGGATAATTATCTTTGAGGGATTCCATGTTTAGATTTCTGAAATCTACACAGAGCCTTATATCTCCATTTTTCTTTCTCACAGGGACCAAGTTTGAGACCCACGTTGAATGCCTGATTGGTTTAATGATTCCCCCATCTCTGAGCTTTTCCAATTCTTCCTGCATCTTAGGCTCTAATGTTGGATTTATGGGTCTTTGCTTTTGTCTAAATGGCTTAGCATCTGGATTCAATGGTATTTCATGCTGAAACAAATCTTCCCTGTATGCTTTTAGATCTTCATAAGACCAAGTGAACACATTTTTTATATTTTCTCAACAACTCTATCATCATTCTTCTAATTGTAGGGCTTATCTTTTTCCCTATGTACACATTTCTTGGTGCCATTTCAGTTCCTAAGTTAATCTCTTTGATATCTTCCCTTTTGACTGGTGTTTGTGTCATGAGGGACCGATCACTTCCATCATACACCCTCTCCAATGCCACTAAGCCTTTAAGAAGCTTATTTGATTTAAGCTATAAGATCTCCTTCCCAAATACCATTTGCTTCCCATCCACTTCTTCAACAAAGGCATTGAAATCAATTTCCTATGCTTCATATTGATCTATGCAGTGGAGGAACTTCAAAAGATCAGTATCATCATTAAAGACCTGCCAACTATATATGTTATTAGGCACAACAAGCCTTTTCTTGAACTCAATTTGTGATACTCTAGCCAATGTAATGTCACCCCTTTTCAGCACCATATTTGCTAAAAAATCAACCATTGTGTTCTTTGACTTGTCAATCCACTCAATTGAGAAGGCATCAAACAACTCAATTGTGTCCCATACAACATTCTTGTATTGTTTCAGTCTTTTATGTTTTGTTGCATACTTGGACTTAATTTGTGAAACAACCAACTCAGAATCCCCTAGGATAGCCATCAACTTGATTTTATGTTTCATAGCTATATTCAAACCTGTTATTAAAGCTTCATATTCTGCCACATTGTTTGTACATTCAAATGTTAACATGAATGAATACTTAAATGTAATACCTTCAGGCGAAACAAACACAATCCCAGCTCCATTGCCTTCTTGGCTGCATGCTCCATCAAAATACATTTTCCACACTTTATTGTAGTTTTGAGCCACATGCCTTTCAATTGGATCACTATTGGTCAATTCTGGCTGGGATGGTTCTATCTTAAAACTCCCAAGATTGACATCACAAAAACAAATGATTTGATCTTGTGGTACATAGTCAACAACCCGGCTCATCCTTGGCTCCCTGTATAACTTTGCTTCCCGTCCATTTATCGGAATCGTTGCATAAGAAAGATCAAACTAAACATTTCCACCAACCGTTGTTGTCCACTGTCTTGATAAGAGCATCCCAAACTGAGGAGGGGTGTCAATCACTGTTATATCAATGTTATAGGCCACTTGAGGATATGCAGCTAACTTGACTTCAACATCTCTCATTATACCCACCACAGGAACAGATCTGTTATCCATTGCATATCACTTCTCTCCAGTAGTATCCACCCACATACCAAGTTGTTTCATTACTCCTACTGGCCTAATATTTATTGCAGCACCAGAGTCTATCATGCAGTTCCTCAACAACTTGTTACTTATTAGTAATGTAGTGAAAAAAGGATCAACTGATGGGCAATTTAATACTGAATTATTAAGGCACACTTCTGGGATATTTACTTTCTCTTGCTTATTAATAGTTTTAGTGGCCATCTTACTTTCAAAATTCACATGTCTTTCATTCCCATTTGTTATTAATTGGACAGAACTGTCCCTGTATTCCTTAATTTTCATCATCTCAAGTAGTGGCACAGACATTTTTACCTGAGATAAAGCCTGAGTGAAGTCAAAAGAAGCACCCTCCGCTTTAACCATCTTCTTTTGCTCTGGCGTTTCTCCTTTGTTTTCTTCCTTTTCTCCTTTATTTGGCTGATCAGGCTTTTGCATTTCTTTATGTAGTTCCTTCATTTCCTCCCTTTGGACAGGCTTCTGTTTACTTTCATCGTGTTGTTTATTTTCTGCCTTTTTCACAGTTCCTTGTGTTTCCTTTTCTTTCAAAAAGATTCCCCTGGGGACACCTTCCTTCTCATTTACAGTCCTATTTCTCAACTAGTACTTACACTTTTCTTCTTCAACTGCAGCAATGGTTAATCTTTCTATCTCCTCCTCATTGAGCTTCCTCATACTACCCTGAGTAGGCATCTCATTAGAATGTGGTTTTGCATAATCATCCTCATAATCAGAAAGAATCTGTTGTTCGACCATGTGGACATTGTACCTTGATTTGAAACATCATATTCATATCCATCTTCCTCTGAAGACGAGTACTCTCCTCAACACGGTGAAAATTATTTGAAGTCAAATACACTGTGTGATCTTCTCCATCATTTCCTATCAGCATTCCTTCCTCTTGCATTCTTTGAGCTACAACACAATAATCTGGGGAATGTGGCTTATTAAAAATTTCACAAAAATAATTGTTATTCACCATGTATGTTCCCTTCTTCCTTAATGGATCAGGAGTCTCTTGTTTCTAGGCCTTTCTGTTATAGGTTTCCCATCTTTCCAGTTTATGTTATAAGGCATGTCATGCAGCCTAGGCCTTTCATTCTTGTATGTGTTCTCCTGTTTGTATTGATAATTATTGGTTTGTTGGGGAGCCCTATGATTGTCTCTTTTATTAATTATCCCAGCAACCCTCCTATTGTTTTCAATTGTTAATGTTGTCTTCTGGGCTTTAGCCAAGTCTCTTGGGAACCTATTTCTCAGTTCATACCCTGTTTTAGGATCGAACGCATTCAAATAAACACTCAATGCCACAGAGTCTTGAAATTTTGATCCAAGAGGTATTTTATTCTGCAGTTTATTGAATCTTCGGTCGAAATCATAAATTGAGTCATTATGATTTTTCTGAATTCGCATCAATTCATGAAAAGCAGCATCAGGTGCACTTTGATTCCCATATTGCTCGAGGAATCGGTCCTAAAATATTTGGAGAGAATCAATAGAGGTTGTTGTTAGGATGTTGAACCAATCTCTAGCTTCTTCGATAAGCGACATCATGAATAGCCTCATATGTAAATCTTCATAAGGTACATCCAAATCCTAAATGAAGGCATTGAAACTCCTTAAATGGTCTTCAACATAAATTGCACTACTCCCTGTAAACTTAGGCACCAAACCTCTCCAACTGCCACCCATAGGGTAAGGGTATAATTGAAACCCTGCTAAATCAAATTGTCTGATCATTGTTGTGTATTGATGAGGAGGAGGGTTAGGTGGGTACTAATACATTGGGTTATTATATTGTGTATTATGATGTGGCAAATAATTCTGACCATGAGGTTGTTGTACATTTGTATATTGTGTGGGAATATGAGGTGGATGATTTAGTTGTCTGTACTGATTCCCTATTTGATGGTGAGGGACCCCTGATGGATCAGAAGGCCCTGCACTATGATTACCTTGCTTATGAGGTGGTACATATTTTGGGCAACCAGCCATCTGAGTAATGTTCTGAGTTTTCTGTAATTCGAATTCTCTCATTGCTTGTATCATCTGGGCCTTCTCCTGTTCTTCTCTTTCCTTTCTTTGAGATTCAAATCGTGCTTTTACTTCTTCATATGTTAAAGATTCATAATATTTTTGAGGAGTTTCAAGATCAGTGGGTCCATTCTGATTACCTTCCATTTTTTGATCATATTCATGCTGAATTCTGACTCATTCAACCTTAAGTTTAGCTCTAAACTCAGCCTGTTTCTGAGGATCGTAAAAAGGATTTCTTTGTTCTTCTGGGGTACAAGGCTCTACACTCGCATTACTTTCCATGCATCATAACAGTCATATGTTTCACCATGTGGTATTGATGATTTGTCTTTGTTCGTCATACACATGTCCTCACTTATCCTTTTACCCTTATCAACCCTATCATCCTTGTGTGTCCACTTACTACTTCTAGTAGAAGCTCTAGTATGACCTCCCCTATATTGAGATCTTCTTCCATTCATGTTGCAATTTTTTTATCAGAGTTGCCACTCACTTTCTTGAAAGTGAGAAAAATTTTGTTACCTGTTATTCCCAACGTAGTCTATATAATATTTTTGACTCTATGATCAAGGCGCAGATTCTGAGTTAATCCCCAGCAGAGTCGCCAATTTGTTAGCTCTCAAAAATGCAGGCGGAATGCCTCAAGAGGTTGCCAATCTTCTGATACGTTTCAGGGTAACAGACAAGGTCAAAAGACTTAGACCTTCTACTCTTCAGGTGCTGCTAGACCTAGGCAGGTGTACCTATATGAATGAAGAAGACTTAATGTGCTTATTCCTCTTGAAATTTTTTTCCCACAATGGCAAGTAGGAGTGGACAAATGAAATCAAATTTGGTATAGATTGTATAGTGATATTCAAAACTAAACCCTAATATTCTCAGTTAACAGATGTAAAGAAAATGAATGAATCTAAATGGTGAAAAGTAGAGACTAGTGCCTTATTGGGTATGCGGAGTCAAATGAAATAGCAATGGGAAACCTCTTTCTAGAAAACACTCAAATTGTTGGCATATGTTTTGTTTATAACTTGTATAAACATGCAAGACTGTGATTATTAAGTTCTTCTTACTGATCCAGATGAATTTCCCTGATTACTATGATTAATTAAAATGATTTAATCCTTCCTTGAAAGAACCGATCAATCAATCACACAGATACAACAAATGTGCACTAATAAACCGAACACAAACTTGTTATGTCAATTTAAATAACCAAACAACATCAATTTTGGAGACAACTTGAATAATACTTTTATGAGCACAACAGACAATTGACACCAAAAATAAGCATCCACATCAACTAATTTTCATTGATATCTCCATTTTGAAATCATACGTCATAGTCTTTGTTCTAAAAATTTTATTCTACAGTATCCATTTCTAATTTATCTCCTATTGTCTATTTTCTATCTCCCATCTCCTTATTTACAGTCAAAAATGGATATTTATACATTTGTGTTCGAAAGGACACAACGCTTCGCATTTCAATGTCGGCGAGCAACTGTATCGAGCCTATATTCGGGTTTCACTTTACACTTACAAAACAGTCGCCGAGACATTCTGTAGTCATACTGATCCTCAAAGTTACACCGATGGTCATTCATCTATTCATCGCTATGAGGTTATGCCGTCTCATCGACACCAAGAGTCTCACCGACGAATGTTCATTCATCCCATGTGATTCGCTATAACATTTTGATGTCGGGGAGATGTCCCACATACTATATTATGTCTCTCCGAGCAATATCCCTTTGTCTCATTTGCTTCGTCATGACCCTTCAGAGTCAGGGAGATGTCTCATAGACAATACTTCATCATACTGAGATGTGTTCCTTAATGTCATTTCCAGTCCCTGAGACACAAGCACTTTCTCACTGACGAAATTGATCTTATCGATGAAATAAATTTCATCGGCAAGACTATGAATCTTCGAAAAGACTCATACCAATGCCAAATGTCTCGCTGAACCCGTTCCTCCAGATTACTCTATTCGGTGAGACTCTCCCTGAAGTATTCTATTGGTGTAACTTTCAAATTTCGGTGAAACTCATGTCAATGACCCTTTCTCTTGCCGATGCATATCTTTATCGGTGTGACATTTGAGTCGGCAAGACTGCGTGACTTCCTCCCGATAGCCTTTTGATGAAACCCCTCCGTTGTGTTGAAAAGACCAAACACCTTCGGTAAGACCCTACTTCGATGCACTTTAGTCTTACCGAAATGCCTCGTGATGCATTCCTGTCGTTGAGACATATGGGCTCTCTCGCCGATGAAACAACATATCGGCGAGACATAAGAATCGACAAGACTACGAGACCTCACCTCGATGATCCTCAATAGAATTCATTCGCATTGTCGGCAAGACCGAAGCCACTCGCCAAGACATCTCTCCGATGAAAATTTTTCTCACCGAGATGTATATCTGTATCACCGGTCAGCAAGACACATCAAACTCACCAAGACCTCCTATCGAATACCGCTTAGTCTGGTCGATACATCATTCTTTAGTCGGTGAGACACAATATACTCGGTAAGACCTCACCCCGAAGTCTTTTGGCTTGGCCGAAATGAATCCACGTGTGCTAATCGGTAAGACATACTGAATTCGCTATGACTTCACCCCAAAGAAAAACTCTCACCAACATGCTCCTTTTGTCGTCGGTCGGTGAGACAATAAGATCTCGCCAAGACCCATGCCAAAGAAGATTCTCCTGCCGATAGACGAATTTTCTCCTGTCGCCGAGACAATAAGAGTATCCTGCCGATAGGTGCCTGTATGTAAATTTCGATCGCTGTGACATTCCTGAGGTCTTGCCGATAATCTGCAACAAATGTATATTAGTATAAAATGACAATGGGTCGGGGAGACCTTGATTTCTTCATGCCGATAGGAATTATAATATGAAATACTCTGACCTAGATGATTTCTATGGGATCACATAGCAAAAAATGGGCAAAATGCTATGAAGAGAGGACTTTTGTGCACATGGCGAGGACTCATTTGGAAACTCATGAATGCAATTGACTATGAAAATTTCAAATTTTCACAGTTCCAACAGTGTAGAAGGAGATGATTTGAAGACACAGATTTTTTGTACACTGGTGATTGTGCTAGATTTGTAAATGTTGCTTATCTATTTCACCAACAGTAAAAGCAACCAGATTTAAATCTACGTCATATTATGCTTCAGAATGGTAGTTATCTTGGGTTAATCATTTCATTTGCAAAGCTTTCAAGGAATGAAATCTTATTTTATGTTTTTTTTAAATAGTGATTTGCAATCTGTTGTTGAAATTAGCATTGTGAATGAATGAAACTATGTGTTAATCACAAGTTAATTTTGTTTTGCAGTTTTAGTTAGGAATTCCTTGAAAGGTAACAAGTCTGGTTAAGTTGGATGAATTATTATTCTCTTCAGTTCCAAAGCTTTGATCTATCTTTTTCTATTTCTTTAAAAACCTCAGTTAAAGTAGGTTTAAATTCATGTTTGATCTTATAACAATCCAGAAGCTCAACACCAGTAGGCCCCTTGAACATTATAGTTCACATCAACCATTGAGTGAAATCAGCACAGTCGAGAACCGATTACCACGACCTTGGGAGTTAGATATCCATGTGTTATTCTTTCTCTTTCAAGAGAGCATAATAGTAATATTTTGTTTACTGTTGTTGTTCTATTCTGACCCATCAATAATATCCTTCTTCAAGGAGTTGTTTTTCTAAGATACAGGAGCCTTAATGTAACCCCTGGATCTTTTCATCTTCTTTATCGATGTTGGAGTTAACCTTACCTAGATGTGAACATCATGATAGAGTGCCCTTAGAGTCCTTATGATGAAGAGTTGCTACCAATACATGGTCAATATGAGAGTTGGATACCATGGATGTCGAAGTGGAAGGTGGAATGTGTTGAGGGATACAAGATGTAGATGGATTGGTTGATAGTTTGGAATCTTTATTTCTCCAAACTTGGGATGATGAGAAATGATAGGTGGATATGGAGATTCGATTGGGACCAACCTCTTGATATACCTTGTAGGTCATTCTTGAAGCTTTCTTTTGTATTGATGGACAATTTTTATGGATGAACTTCCCTTTTGGATTTTTCCCCATAGTTTCTTTGACTAATGGAGTGTGATATGGATGATTTTCTTTATTTTTCTTTGGTATCCATTTGAATTTTTCTTGTCCATTTTTATTTTTCGATTCCTTTGCTTCAATAATTTTCTCTTTTCTTTGATATAGACCTCTTTCTTGTGGTTGGTCCCAATTAGTGGGTGGAAAGATACATGGACTACAACTCATGATATAAATGGTTGGAGTGTTGGTAGTTATTTCATCATAAGGACTCTTCGTGCTCCCCATGTTGGTGTTTGCACTAGATAAAGTTGCCACCAAATTATGGAAGTATTACTGGCATGCTTTGATTCTTCTGTTGACAAACTATTTCCTCATTGATCAAGATTGTTTAGCTTTGTTGATTCTTGATAATGCTTGATATCCTCATACTCACTTTCTTCAATCTGTATGGAGGATGTGTCTGATTTTGATGCTTCTTCAAAAGGTGTTGATGCTTTACAATCCATATAGGATTCTTCCTCATGATCTATTTTTTCTTTCTCTTCAAAGGATGTTTCTGATTCACCATCCATGTAGAGGTCTTCTTCATGATCAATTTTTGATATGTCTATTGTTTCTTCTATGCCTTGATCATGTATAAAGATATTAAGAGTAGGAGACTCTTGTTCCTTGGCAATTCCATCAAGAGTATGAGACTCTTGTTTTGGATGAAGATCTACATTTCCATTAGGAGTAAGCATCTCATGGGTATATGGAGGAGTATGTGATATATGGATATGATCATTATTTGTGACATCTTGTATGGATTGGAAAATACCCATTATATCATGGTAGTATCTTGGAGATATAGATTCTTGATCTTGACTTTATGTGGTGTTATCTTCAATATGCTTGAGTTCATGTTGTTGGCATGGATCAATTTCAAAGGTTGGATTACTTATAAAGGGTTCTTGGATATCTTCATTAGGCATGGGAAGTGGCTCAATATCCTCTTGATCTTTGAGTTGATTTGGATCAAGTGTTGAGTTGAGGATTCCTTCAATATTTGAAACCATGAGGTCAAAGGATGTCAATATGTCTTGGAAAGGACCATTGCTAGACTTTGGTGAAAGATGTTGATCATTCTTTGGAATAAATTATTGAGATATGTCTTCTAACTTGCTAGGTGATGTAGATATATTGTCAACATGATCATTGGTGAATGGATCTTGAATCTTGTCCTCAAAAATGGTGTTGGGGGAATTTTCAATGTTTTCAATCATAGGATCAAATGATGCTAACACTTCTTGAAATGGATCATTGTTGGATATTGTTGATGGGTATTGATCATGATTAAAAAGTGACTCTTGGCGTATGTTGATTTTATTGTTGGATGTGGTAGAAACATCTTCAAGGGTCTTGTTGATGGATAGATCTTGATCATTATTTTCAACAATTGAGGTGGATAGATTGTCACTATTATCATTAGCGGTTGAATCTTGATCATTTTCCTCAACAGTTATTTTTCCTTGATCAAGAAGGTCTTAGATGAGATCTTTGAGTTTGATATAATCTTATGTGTCATGACCTTTTGTGCTATGGTATTTGCAATAAGCATTATCATCATCCCATGGGAACTTGATGCTAGGTTCACCTCCATTTAATGATTATGGAAGATTCATAAGTTTAGCATGGACTAAAGTGTTTAATGTTGATTTGATTGGCTACCCTAAAGGAGTGTATTCACATTTGTAATCTTGTGATATTTGTGCTTGTTGAGATTCATCTAGTTGTGATTCATCTTGAATATGTAGTGATTGATCTTGTTGAGGTTGTTGATTTTGATATCCAACTTCTTGGTATTGAGGATTTTGTTCTTGATATGGTTGTGGACACAACTCTATGT
Organism: Sequoia sempervirens; assembly: GCA_007258455.2. Classification (NCBI taxonomy): domain Eukaryota; kingdom Viridiplantae; phylum Streptophyta; class Pinopsida; order Cupressales; family Cupressaceae; genus Sequoia; species Sequoia sempervirens. The sequence goes on from VDFB02326095.1 coordinate 18,759, forward strand.
TTTGATGACATGGTTTAACCAATGGGGGATTTTGTTGATTTTGGGGTGGAGATGTCTCTTGGTGATATGAATCAACGAATTTGGTAAGTATGGCAATTTTATTTCGCACAATTTTATCTTGATTTTGATTTTGATACCCTTGATATAGTTTCTTTGGTTGTTGGTTAAGCATATTTGGAATATACACTTGTGGTATTTGCATGGGATCATGCACAAAATGATTTTGGACAATGTTCTAATTCAGGATTATGTTTAGATTTTGCATTATAGGTTGGAATTGAATATTGTTGTGGTTGGGAAACACATTGCTTTGATTTAGGTAACATTGATTTTGCATGGTGTTACCTTGATTTGGATCAATATATTGAGTTGTCAATATGTTGTTTGGATTTTGAACAAAATTGGTGTGATTTGCAAATGTATCTATCCCATAGTTCACCAAGTGTGGATTTGATATGTTCATGTTTGGTAAGTTTGTATTTGTATACTCACATTTGGAATGTATTGATTTGATGGGATAATATTTTTTTGTTGAAGACTCATGTATTGATTGTTTGGTTGATAGATTTGTAGGTTTTGACTTTGATTTAAATCTACCATAGGGAAAGGTGCTCCAAAATTTAGATTGGGCATACTCACATTTTTTGTAGCATTGAGGTTTGTAGGATATAATGATCCCATGTGTGAATTGTATAAATGTGAGCTTTGATAATCAATTGGTATTGTAAGGCTTTGATAGTTTGGTTGATTTAGATCACTCATGATGTATGCATCAATTTTATATTCCATGTTTTTCTTATGTTTTTACCTTGTTGCAAAAGTGAACCTCTAAGGTATTTTGGACCGATGATGTGAATGGAAGATGAAAAGGGGTGAGTGATATGCGGGATGAAATTTCTAAAATTTTGGACAACACTTTTAGACAAAGAGGTTTGATGCTTTGATGCTATGGATAAAGGTGTTAATGAACATATAAATCTTTAAGGCATACTTGTGACCTTCAAGATAAACTAGTCCAAAAATGTGATGACTAACTCAACTAAGTGTATGGAAATGGATTCATTTCACACACGAAGTAGCTAAGTTAGGGGATTGGTTTGATAAATGTCTAATTCCAAAGTGTTGATGTGTCCAAAAGTTTTGAAAGTTGTTGGTGAAGTGGAATGTGAAAAATGATGAAGTTGGATGAAATGTTTGACCCAAAATGTTAACCTAAAAGGGACCTTTGTTTTGCAAGACCAAGGTGGTGAGAAACATGCTAGATACCTTTAAAGTGATCAAACCCTAAAGACTAAAATGATTTTGAAAAAAATAGAACTCAAAAAATTTTGGAAATAGAATTTGGACTCAATGTGTTGTAATGTTTTCCTTGTCTCAATTTTCTTGTTTTGGGGAGTCAAAGTTTGAACATTCATCCATGTGGGGTGTTAATTTGATTTAATCTTGGATTAATGAATTTATTTTTACCACATACAATGTCTTGATTAAGTTTCAAACTAAAATGTCTATGTCAAAAGCATCATTCATTTTATAAGGTCCATTATGTGAAAATCATGAAGTTAGAGCCATAGTTATCTAGGTTGACTTTGGAAAGTATGGATTGAGATATAAGCCAAAATATTTAGAAGTATCTAAGGATAGAATCCTTAGGACAGGCATCAATATCAAGGCTTTTCAAAGGGTATCCATACTTAGACCAAAGGGTTTGAAATTTCAAAAAGACTTGTTCATGTTTGTTTGCAATTGTTTTGGATCCAAGCAAGTGTTAAACTGACTCTCAAGCATTTACAATCCTAGATAGAGTGGGTACATATTTCTTAGTAGGCTTACCATCATCAGAAGAGATGATTAATTTGTGAATATGAAATGGACAAATAGGCTATTTCAAGGAAATGTAACTGTTGCCAAGAGACACTGCACGTGCTTTATGGTGTTGTCATTGATGGAAACCCTTGTTAGCTAGTCAATTTGCACATTGCATTTTGCTCATACTGGCAGATAGATTGAAGATCAGTGTTTATCTAAGTTAGAACAGAGCATCCGGTAACTTCGTGTTCTTCGATTCATATGAATATTTTATGTTGTTATTATGTGTTGTGGATCTCAAGGAAGTATTGCTCGATGCATAATTTGTGTTATCTAAAAATATTGGTGCCTCGTATCGATTTGGGTGAAAGCTAGGAGGTCCAGTTGTCTAATTTTATGTTCGTCAGTGTGTGAAGGCCGACTTGGTGAATATGGTGTGTCGCGGATATATGAGGAGTTATTTTTTAAATTTTTTTGTGTTCGAGCATCTTAATTTGGGTCGTCACTATGATGTGGCCGACACTTGTGGATTCACATTGAATTTTTTTATGATTTAAAGCTGACAGTTCATGAATATTTCTTGTTTTGTTGAAGCCAACCTAAAGCATTCAAATCTCTTGTAGTGGATATATAGAAGTGATCGATTATATCATTTTTATGTGTGTTCAATGTGAGTTGATGTATGTTGTGAATATCAGAAGATCAGGAAAGTAATTAAGCGCAGTTTCACTTGTGCATTAAGGATTTTTGTGAAATGAATTAAGGCAGAGCAGAGCGAAGAGAAGAATCAGTTTGAAGGAGTAGAATCTGATTATTGAGCTTAACCAGAACTATAACCAAGCATTTGTAGATGCTACTTTCTTAGTTCAAATCCTTGGAAGTATTCTAAACTTTTGCAAGGCAGTGAGCCTTTCTTATTTTGAGTAGTGAGCTCTAGGCAGTGTCCCTAAATGCAAGTGCATTCCCATTTTGTAATCATTCCTTTTGAGTATACTCAAATTATATTATGGATTGGCCATCCACCATAGTTTTTCCCCTAATAGGGTTTCCACGTAAAAATCCTTGTGTTATGGTGTTGTGGTTGCTTACTTTATGTTTATGCATATTTCTTTTGGTTGAATGTTATCAATACTTTGTTGGTCAGATTAATAAAGCTAAAAATTGCACAACACTGATTCACCCCCCCACTCTCAGTGTTGCTTGATTCCAAAAATTGGTATCAAAGATCTGGTCCTTAGAAGAAATTTAACATCTTGGGGAAGATCTTGGAAAGTGTTTCAATGGATTCAAGCAGTCTTCAACAACAACTTATGGTGGCCCTAGATAATCTTGATCAATCAAAATTTGATGTCCAGGAATTGAAAGTAAATCTTCTGAATGCTAAGAGATTCATTGAGTCATTGAAAGATAAAATCAATAAGTCCAGGGAGAAGAGAAGGGAACTCTATGATCAGATCAAGCAGGATGACAGTAAGTGCATTGAAGACAATTGAGTCAAGCCCTAAAGGAAAAGACAGAAGAATGTGAAAAAAAATTCAAAGAGAATACAGTTCTGAAGCATGAGATGGAATCTATTATGATGAGAATGACTAAGGAGATTGAAGATAGAAAGAAGAATGAAGAAAATCTTTCCCAATCCCTGAAAGAGAAATCTGAAGAATGCAACCGAATTACTGATGGATTCATTCAGTTGGAACAGGAGTTAGAACAAACCAAACACAATGAGGAAGAACTTGAAAAGCACATTGTTGATCTCAGAGATGAACTTGCTACTAAAAATGAGTACAAGGAGAAGTTCAAGGTTAGCTCAGCTAAGCTTGATGAATTGATTAAAGGTCAGATGACTAATGGTGACAAGCGAGGTCTTGAATAAGAGGAAGGTGAAAGCTCTGGATCTGGACAAAGGAATTCTGGGCAAAGGAGATTCAAACAAGTAAATCAGATGAACAACACTGGAAGGTATCTGGTAAGACAACATAATGCTCAAAGTTTCAATGGTTATTGTTTTACTTGTAATAAATTTGGTCATATGGCAGCTCAATGCAGAAGTAGAATGAATTAAAATGGTCCATCATTCTCTGGTCAGTGCTTTAACTGTAACAAGTATGGTCATAAGTCGAATGAATGCAAAAATGTGGTGAACAACTTTCATAGAGATGTCAAATGTTATACATGCAATAGATTTGGACATATTGCTAATCAATGCAGATTACGAGAAAATCAATGGAACAACTAGTCTAGACAAAGAAATGTGGTGTGCTACAATTGTAACAAAACCGGTCACATTGCTAGATTCTATAGAGGAGGTATGGTAAATCAAAGAATAAAGATGTAGAAGGATGTAAAAGGAAAAGGGAAGGCTACTATAGATCAAATCAGAAAGTAGATGAAGAAAACTTGGGTAAAGAAGAGTCCCTCTATTGCAGAAAATGAGGCAGCACTAGAATCAGCTTCTGGTAATTCCTCTGGGAATTAGTTTTTAGGATTTTAGCCTAGGGGGATTTGTCAATAAAATCTTTCAAACCCCTTGCCAGTGATTGACACTGAGATGTGGACAAGTTCAGTAATTGCATTGGTGATCCACAGATGCTGTTGAAAAATTGGAGAGAGTATTTATGCATAATTGAAGGTTCACATAAGAGTTATCTTTCACAGTGTATGAAAATAGGGTATCTGGATGAGTTAGGGAAAAAGCATTTATTACATCAAAAAGTTAGGTATGCGAGTGATGAAAAGGTCATTCCTATCTTTCATTTGTCACTTTGCACTTTGAGAAGAAGAATTTTTTGAGCTCTAAAGAAAACTTTGGTGAAATTTGGGAGAATTCAAGTGTGAAGACGATTCGAAGCTCAAACCCTACTCCGAAAAAAAGGTATTTATTAGGAAATCTTGTAAACCTATGAATTTTTTGAAATGTCTACTACATTGGTGGTTGAAGTAAAGGATAGAGCCCGTCCAAAATTTAAATGGCACCCTTTCAAGTATGTTGAGACCGAGCCCTTAGGTGCATTTTTGTCTGTGTCGTACGAAGTTTTACACATTGAAGATATTAGGGTATATATTCATGCTGATATTGAGGAGCTAGGAAGCTCGCAGTTGTTGAATCTATATTCCAAACACATTGTTGGAGAATATTTATGTGTCAAGCCCGAATTCAAAATCCTAGAGGAAAAGAAATTCACGTAGTTTGTGAAATTACTCGTGTTCGATGAAAGTGAATGGGTCTGGTATATCTTGAGTCAAGTCCATGCAGAATTTATGTGGTTGAATCAACCTTTCAAGATAACAAAAGAATCTATAAGAGTTGTTACAGGTCTAAATTCTTTTGGTGGTTTTCCTATTTTGAAGTCGGTAAAAAATCAGATAGTCACAGATGCGACTGGTTCGACATTTGACAGAAGAGAAATGACAATTGATAACATCACCGATATGGATGTCAAATTTTCCTCAATGGTCATTGGTTATAAGATATATCACTCCAACAGAGAAAATTTTGTATCTGGTACTGCCATATATGTAGCTTATTAGATGGTTAGGGAGAATGCAGAGTATGATTTGTGTGAATTGCTTCGAAGTCATCTTATGGAGAATCTTGTGAAGATAAAGAAAGACAACAAGAATTCTTTTAAATATGGTAATCTGCTACTATTTTTATTCTTTTATTTCATGAATGAAGTTATGAGAGTCAGGAAAGTGGTGATAAGCCTGTTGGTGTTCAAATTAGAGACATGTTATTCAATTTTGGTGATAGTCAAGTTAGGAAAAATGCAATCTGGGGATATCTCAAGAACTTTTAGAATGAAATGCAAGAAAGGGAAAGGATTCCCACTTCTATTGTTGAGAAGTACAAGGACACAATTTGTTTTATGGTGGATATTAATCAATGCTTAATGGAAGCAGTTGATCCCAAAACCGTTTGGATTATGCCAATGGGATATGAAGTCAAGGAAGGAATCTTGGAGCTATATGTGCAACATTTGTTGAGTAAACCTTTGGATCCATCTGAAGAAAGGTTCAGAACTTATGCAAAAAAGATCATGCAAGTCCATGAGCAATTAAAGAAGCAAAAGATAGTGAGAAGATTAAGGAAAGAAGTGGAAGTATTTTCAGAAAGTATGGGAATAGCTGCAGAAGCAGTAAGAGAATCCAAAAGGAAGAGAGAACAAGCAGATGCTAAAAAAGGGAAAGAACCTAAAACTGAATGCTAGTCTGGAAACATCCTCTGCTTGAACTAGAACAACAAGGAGTTTTGTACCCCTATTCGATCATCCAGAGAAGTCAGCCCCTACAAAATCTCAAGACAAGGCTTCCGGTAAGAGGAAGAAGAACAAGAGCACAAGAACCTATGAAGTCATCTCAAAAGATAAGGAGACTGAGTCAGATGAAGGTGTGAAAGAAATAAAGGCTACCGGCACTCAGGCTACAAAGGTAACCAAGAGAAAAATTTTCGGTGAAGAATAAAAGGAAAAGAAGAAGGAAAATTTGACAAACCAGGTATGAAAGTTGAAGAAGTTGAGAATGTTGTTGTCAAGGATGGATGAATCAAGACAAAGAATTCTTGAGGAGGCAACAATAAAACATCTAAATATTTTCAATAAAGTTCTTGTTGAAATTATGTCTGGTTTATCTAAGAGTCTGTATGAGGTTTTGGAGATGAGAAGAGTAAGTGTTAGGACAAAAGAAGAGCATATGAGAAAGAGAATTCTTGCAGACTTATGTCCAAAAATGTCTATTGAGGAGATGAAGTCGATCCTGAACAATGCCAAGAAGGAATTTAAAAGAAAAACAAGGTTGAACAAACTTATGATTGGTGAAACTGATGTTGTTGCTGATGAAACCAAGAAAATATTAGAAGCATTTCTATCAAAGAACAAGATCAATGTTGAAGAAGTGAATGTTGAAGATGTTGTATCTGATCCAGTAAATGAGGAGGTGAATGTAGATACTGAGGATATTTAGATTCCTCTTGATGTGGATAATACATAAGTACCTATGGAGACTGAAGCTCCTAAGGTTGTATTAGTTGAAGGAAAGGATATGCCAAATGAAGAAGTTGAAGCTCCTAAAGGAAATCAAGAAATAGTTACTGAAGAACTAGAAGTTGAAGAAAAGAAGGCCGAAGTCAAGGAAATTCTAGTGGAAGCAAGAGACACTACAGAGGCAGTGAAGAGTTTTTTGGATGAGCAAAAAGAAGATTTTGATCTTGAGTTGGGAGATGCCCCTATTCATTTATCTACTTTGTCCCCAATTCAAAATATAAAAGTTACATTGTTTGCACAAGCTAAGGATAGGGAAGAAATTATGAAATCCCACATTGAGGATAGTGAATTGTTGAATCTTGCATATGGTATTCTGGAGAGGATCATGCCTACTCATGTCAAGGATCAATCTGGTTCCTCCTCAGGTGAGCTAAAGAAACTTATAAATTCGGTAAGTACTCATTTTGAGTCACTTGAAAAGTCAGCTTTGGTCAAAGTTCAGAAGGAGTTTGATGTCAAAAGGTTCAATAGCCTGAAAGGTATGATAGCTCGAGATAAATCTATGTTAGCTGCCTGTGTGAAGAATGTTCATAATGCTCTATCTGAAGGTGGAAAATTTTATAATACATGCTTGTCTTTGTCAAAACTTACTGAGGAAAATGAGAAGGTTAAGGATCATGAGAAAGAGTTAGCTACTATTTTTTGATGGTTTTGATCCTTTAACTATTTTTTTTGGAACGCAAGAAGGTCAAGTTATCTCTTTACTTGAAAAAATAAAGAGTCTGAAGCATGAAAATGATAGAATTATGGGAAGAGCCTGTGAACTCAGAGGTTTAATTGGTCCAAAAATGGAAACTATGTTGAGTGCTTTGAAGGAAGCACAAGATGCTTTGGTGATGAGTGACCCTGCAAACATGGAAACTGCTAAGATGCAATCTTATTTTCTTTGTGGTCATATAACTATTATGTGAGTCTTAAGAAGTGTTGGGACTCAAGCTTGCACTTGTTGAAAACAAGTTTTGCAGACATTTTCTATTTTTTGTAAATTGTTGTACTCATGCAATCAGAAGTTTTTGTTGAGTTTTGTATGCGGATTCCCTATCTTTTCAATTGATGTCAAAGGAGGAGAGTAGATTAGTGAAAAATGTATATTCATCTAAGGGGGAGCTGTAGTTTTGAAGATCTTTTTGGAGTTTTGGTTGGCAGTGTATTTTTGTTGGTACTAATCCAACACTTAGTCATTTTTTCACTAAGTGTTGCCATCAATGCCAAAGGGGGACATTGTTGGAAAGAGACACTGCACATGCTTTATGGTGTTGTCATTGATGGGAACCCTTGTCAGCTAGTCGATCCACACATTGCATTTTGCTCATACCAGTAGATAGATTGAAGATCAGTGTTTATCTAAGTTAGAACGAAGCATTCAGTAACTTTGTGTTCTTCGATTCATATGCAGATCTTTCGTTGTTATTTTTTGTTGTGGATCTCAAGGAAGTATTTCTCAATGCATAATCTGTGTTATCTAAAAATCTTGGTGCCTAGTATCAATTTGGGTGAAATCTAGGAGGTTTGATTGTCTAATTTTCTTTTCGTTAGTGTTTGAAGGCCGACCTGGTGAATATGGTGTGTCATGGATATATGAGGAGTTATTTTTTAAATTTTTTTGTGTTCGAGCATCTTAATTTGGGTCGTCACTATGCTGTGGTTGAATCTTGTGGATTCGCATTGAATGTTTTGATGATTTAAAGCCGATAGTTCATGAATATTTCTTGTTTTGTTTAAGCCAACCTAAAGCGTTCGAATCTCTTGTAGCGGATATATATAAGTGATTGATTATATCATTTTGATTTTTGTTCAATGTGAGTTGATGTATGTTGCGAATATCAAAAGATCGGGAAAGCGATTAAGCACAGTTTCACTTTAAGGATTTTTGTGAAATGAATTAAGGCAGAGCAGAGCGAAGAGAAGAATCAGTCTAAAGGAGCATAATCTAATTATTGAGCTTAACCGGAACTGTAATCAAGAATTTGTAGATGTTACTTTCTCAATTCAAATCCTTGGAAGTATTCCAAACTTTTGTAAGGTAGTGAGCCTTTAATATTTTGAGTAGTGAGCTATAGGCAGTGTGCATGAATGTAAGTGTATTCCCATTTTGTAATCATTCCTTTTGAGTATACTTAGATTATATTGTGGATTGGCCATCCACCGTGGTTTTTCCCCTAACAGGGTTTCCACGTAAAATCCTTGTGTTATGGTGTTGTGGTTGCTTACTTTATGTTTATGCATATTTCTTTTGGTTGAATGTTATCAGTACTTTGTTGATCAGATTAATAAAGCTAAAAATTGCACAACACTGATTCACCCCCCCTCTTAGTGTTGCTTGATTCGAACAGTAACTTCTTGACACGCCAAGCAAAGGAGTACCTTCCCTATTTGCTTGATTGCCTCAATCAAAAATTGGACATGGTAAGTAACTTCTTGGAGTGGTGCTACTCCAATGCACCACTTTAAAATATGTTTCAAAATTGGACTTGGTTAGCCACTACAAATAAGGATTTTAATGACCATATTTGGGATAAACTGGTGCCATACACACAACAATTCACTCAATTAAGAGGCCTTCCAACCCTTATAAAAATCTAATGGTTTTAACACATCACAAAGATACTAAGGGAGACATTCATCAGTATGGGACAACAACAACCAGTCGGTTAATGACTTTAGTCACAACCGATTATTTATATAGTGGACCAAAATGAAAGCATTCCTTGGGTCATTCACTCTCACAAGTTGGGAGGCAGGCCCTTCTAAAGGTAACACATGTTTGAAGCATAAAATTATTTTCGTCACCCAAGATTTCCAAAAGGTGCAAGGGGAGAGGATAAGTGCTTCCAAGCAGAAACTTAGACTTGTATGTTTCTCTTCACCCAAGATCACACGAAGCGCAAGGGGAGTGGATACACACAACAATAATACATAAATAAATCAAGCACATGTTCATTTTAAACCATCATAGCAAAATGAGTTCATTTTAAACACCAATTTGAAGTGTGAAAGTTGTATTGTTCAATTTTAATCCAACAAACAAAATGATGTGAGGGTTCAATTTTAACCAATTTGAACATTCATTTTAAAGCCCAAAAGAAATTTAGTTTGGTCCTAAAGCATGAAATAAAAAAAGCATCATAAATGGGTTATAATTGCCCCAAAAGTGTTGAAACACTTGTTACAATTATAAGATTAATGAAAAAATGCGCCTTCACTTCGAATTTTATCATCCAAACCTACAAAACTAGTTAGCCTAAAAAACCAAAACAAGAAGTCAAAGACATGTTAGCAATCAAATGAAATAAAAAAATTAAAACACATGTCAAAATTTAGAGCAAATGTGAGGTTGTTTGGTTCAATTTTATCCAACATTGAAAGCTAAATTTTATCCTTTCACTAAGTGTTGAGAAACACTTTTAGAAATTTGGATTATAACAACTTGAGATAACGACAACTTTCTCAAATCTTGATCAATTTTGAAATTGTAAAATGTTTTGGAAAGCTAAACATGAGATCTTCAAAACCCAGCAACCTTTCTGCAAGATTAATCATATATAATTTACTAAAAATGAAAGAAAATCATGCATTTAAGAGATTAAACCCAGAATTTAAAAAAAACAACAAAATTAATGATGGATGATTATAACAACTTGAGATAACGACAACTTTCTCAAATCTTGATCAATTTTTAAATAGTAAAATGTTTTAGAAAGTAAACATAAGATCTTCAAAACCCAGTAACCTTTCTACAAGATTAGTCATATAGAATTTATTAAAAATGAAAGAAAATCATGCATTTAAGAGATTAAACCCAGAATTTAAAAAAAACACACCAAAACTAAAAATTCAATATCTTTTTCAATTCTAGATGAAATTGAGTGCCGTAAAAAGCTACAGAAAGGTAAGACTGACATATAAAAAAACCTGATAGTCGTTTTTCAAGCTTTAATTCGCCTAATTTTCTATGCTTTAAAAAAGTGACAGGTTTCAAGCAAAATTTTGGGTGTAACCTATAAAATTTCTCAAAAAAACACTCAAAACATTAAAGTTGGCCCTCCTTCTAGCGCCAAAAAGTGGATGTAAATCTTAACTAAGCTAAACATGATTATAGTAAGCAATTTAAAACAATGTAATTAGCTAAATCAAGTTACAATCCCAATGAAATTATTGCAAATTTAAACTAGGAATAAAATTAAAATTGCACAAAGAATCCTAATTAAACTCAACAAACCTCATCCCATTGGGGGATTGGTGTTGTATCGGATGTGGAATTCAGCCCTTTCCCAATCCCATTTTGTTGAAATAAGCTTGGATGTTGTTGAAGCAAATGCTCTCAAATGGATGTGATAAAATCCAATTGCCCTGAAAGATAGTGATAGCAATTGGAGTATGCAAATGTGTGTGAGTTTCAACATCATGACTTTGATATTAAAAGATGGATCCATTTGTCTCCAAATAGTGACCTATTTACAAGAGGAAAAATGAAAATGAAGGGTTGAGATCAAAAAGGTTAATCAATGGTCAAAAAGGAAGGAAGATGGAGGCATGGATCATGGATTCTCATCAATGGATGAGAATCAATGATCATATGGATCAAGGAAAGAATCAAGTGTTCATATTCTTCCAAACAAACACACATTCAAAACTTGCACAAGAAGTCTTGTAAGTTTGTTATGAGGGAGAATATTCCTTTTTTCAAATGAGTGAAGAAAGAGAATATTCTCATGGGTGAGGGAAATAGATATTTAGTTAATTAAAACCAAATTTGATTGTGCAAAGGAATATTCCATGGGAATATTCCCTTTTTGGAGGAATGATATCAAGGGCTCAGATCGATTTGATCTATCAACGGTCAATAATGAAAGGAGGATGAAACATGGATCATGGATTCTCATCAATGGATGAGAATCAATGTTCACATGGATCAAGAAAACATCAAGGGCTCATAATCATGCAAACAAACACACTTTGCAACAACTTTAAAAGGTTGTTTCAAATTTTGTTTGGAATGATCATTTCCTTTTTTAGAGGAAAATAGGAAAATATTCCTTTGGAATATTCCCTATGCAAGTGGATGGGGGGAAATTAGCAAATTTAGTAATTAAAACTAAATTTTAATGTGCAAGATGAGGAATGTGAGGATATTCATTAAATTATTGATTTATTTAATGAAAGGGGATTTGAGGATTTAATTAAATAATTAGGATTATTTGATCAAAGATTGAATAAATGATGAATCTAGATGAATTTAATTAAATAATTTGGATATTATTTAATTAAATGGGAGGATTAATGTTAACATGATGAATTAATCAAATAATGTGAGTTATTCAATTAATAGGAGATTTAGGTGAATTTAATCAAATAATTGACATTATTCAATTAAATAGAGGAATTTAGGATGAAATCAAAAGAGATGATGTTAGTTATCCAATGTGATCCATCGAGACATTTTTAAGTGTCTACACTAAGACAAGAGTTATTGGAGAACCTTCAGAAGACCAAAGAGTCTAGGTATCCCTTCTAGTATGGTACCTTGATTATATGCTTATTGCTTTACTTTCTTAATGAAGTTCTCGTACAAAGAATATTGTGTGGTTGAATGATAATCCAATTGCTATTCAAATTAGAGACCACTTGAGAAGTTTGGGTAATGCAGATACTCAGAAGACTGCTTTGTGGGGCTTCTTTAAAAAAATTCAAGAAAACATGCAAGTAAGAGAAAGGATTCCCAAAAGTGTTGTGAAAAAGTATAAAAAATGATAATTTCTTCATGGTCAACAAATATTACTGCATTATGGAAGTTGTTGAACCTAAGACAGTGTGGATCCTCGAAATGGGATATGAGATAACAGAGGATGTGATTACTAGATCTAGCAAAACATATGTTGAGTATGCCTAGAGATCTTATAGAAGGAAGATATGACACATATGAAGAAAAATCCAATGTGGGACATATGGAGTAAAAGAAAAAGGAGATCAAGAGAAATGTTTAGAAGATGGAGGCACAAGTTGAGGAAATGATGGGTATATCAAAGATTCCCACAGAGAAATCCAAAAGCATATTTAGTCCATTGGAAGGTGATTCTATCACTAGAAGGTTAGGAAGGACCTCTACCCCCTCTTTAGTAGTTCCTAAAGTCTCAGGAATTAAACATGCAATTGGTTTGAAGAAGAAAGCAACTACTAGTGCCCTTGTGACAAAGCAGACTCCCAAGCAGAGAAGAGTAAAGGAAAAGAATAAAAGAGATATATATTGGGTATGATGATGATGATGATGATGATGATGATGAAGGACCTAAGTTGGTCCAAAAAGGGGAATCATCATGTCTCTCAAGTAGAGACAAGTATAAAGAATACAAAAGTTGTTATTGTGGACACTAACAATGAAGAAGAAGTTGAGAAGCAGAAGCAGGCTTTTAAAATTCATGTGAGGGAGAAGGAGTCAGAGTCCAAAAAAGAAGAAAAACTAGCCAAGGCTGAGGGGAAGAAGAAAGAAAAGACCCCTCTAGAAAGAAAGCAAAAGCCCCTAAGGCTAGATGCACTGTTCAATGGTATTTTTGAGCATGGAATGTTGGAAGAAACTGCCAAAATGTATTTATATTTAGATGAATTAGACAAGGCTACAATAGAGGAAGTTATTGTAAAGTGCATGGTAAATTTTTGTACTAGCTTAGCACATATTGAAGATCGGTTTTTCAGATATTTTAAGAATTTTTTGTGTGTGATAAGGCAAGAGGAAATAGATGAGGATTCCAAAATAAGGGAATATTTCTTAGAGAATATTGGTTCTTCTCTTTCTGATGAAGATAAAGTAAAATTGGGACAATTGTATAATAAAGAATTTAGAACAAAACAAAGAGTCAACACCTTGATGAGCAAGGATAAGGAAGACATAGGGAGGGTGAAAAGTGAGACACTAGATAAGGTGGAAGAACTTGCAAAAGAATTGAGATGTCTTTAGATAGTGGAAGTGAAATGCAACATGACACAACCATCCTAGAAGTTAATGAAACTATTGAGCATGCATCAAAACATGAAATTGTAGAAGAGGATGTTCAAGAAGATGTGATAACAGATAATATCTCTCTGAATTTGGAGAATGTGGCTACAAAGGAACATGAGAAAGAGAAAGAGGACACCCTAGAGAAGGATGAAGCACATAATGAACAAAAAATACTAGCTCCAGATGAGAAAATTGAACAAAGAAGAGAAGAGGACACTCAAAAGGTCCCAAAAAAATTAGAGACACAAAACATTGAAGATTTTCCTCCATCGGATAGTGAAAAATCTATTGAAGAAGAGAAGAAGAATAAGGAGAATCTGAAAGTGCTGAAAAGGAGAAGAGTAAGAAGAAGGAATAGGAAAGCACAAAAGTTGTTGGTGAATCCTCCAAAGCCTCTAGAGATTCACAAGGGTTTATTGGACATGTAGTTGCAATTTGAGCCATTAGTATCAACACAATTGCTACAACTTCCTATGCAACAAGGTCAAGTGGACATGGAAAAAATATCTCCCCTATAGAAGCTTCAACTTGGTGATGTACTTCGTGCTTCCACAAGGAAGGAGATATTACAAACCCACCAAAAGAGCACATAATTGATCAAGGAAGTAGTTAAAGTGTTGCAAGAAGGAATTCTCGAAGAAACCATTGATGAGTCCTTGTCTGGTGTGGAAAAGCTAAAGCTACTATTGGATTCTTTCAAAGACTCTTCCACTGATTTGGAAGAAAGGTTAGAAAAATAAATGAAAAAGAAGGTCAATGATAGAAGATTGACCAAAATATCGGACAATGTAGTGTTGCACATGCTAAACTGTAAGAAAATATGAGACATGTGCAAACATGTTTGGATGAAGCACAAATCTTATTTCATTTTTTTATAAAGTGGCCTAACTAAACCAAGAGCATCAAGGATTGAATGGAATCAATTGAGTCATAGATTGCTAAGGCCTCCAGAGTCTATGATCTAGTGTGTGACACAGGTGGTGCTACAAGGACTACGATAGAGAACTTGCATGGACAATTTTTCCAACTGTAGGAACATAAAGAAAAGATAATTATGCAGTACTGTCAACTGAGGGATCTAGTAAGTGCAAGGCTTACCTCCTTGACTGGTGTAGTAGCACATGCAGAGAAGTTGGCACAGAAGAATCTAGTACCTAGTTCACCAAATGAAGGATAAGACCTCCTTATGCAATTTGAAAGCCAGAGTTGCATACTTACCTTCGCCAAGAAGGACTAGGAAGTTGGAAAGAAGGACTAGGAGACACACCTTGCCAAACTAAAGGTGTCCTACAAGGGTATTCTACCCTCCTCTAGTTGATTATGTATATTTTTTTTTTATTTATGCAATTTCAGTTTTCCTTGTACATATGTGAAAATATTAGAGAATGTTGCAATACATTTTTTATCATTTTTGATGGATAAATTTGTAAGGGGGTTGGAAGTGTTGAGCATAGGAGTGAAATAATAAGGGGGAGAATTGTTAAGGTAGTTTACAAAGTTTGATATTGAGATCCCTTTGCCCTTGATGTCAAAGGAGGAGTAGTTTGAGAGTTTTTTAGAATGAGTTTCCATCAACGGAAAAGGGGGATATTGTTGGAAGTTTGTCATTGAGAAGATTGGTGGATGTATGGTAGATGATGCTACTATGGTGTTGTCATTGATGTCAACATTATTGTAGTATCAGCATTGATGTATAGCTGATGTTTGATGAATATGGAAATGTCAACTCATTGTACAGTTGTAGAAGTGTTGGCTCGAAGCAGATTGAATGTGTTGGATAATTACATAAGTCCATAATATAGTTTTTTAGTGTTAGAGAACCTGTTTTGTGGCTCACATTGCTTAGCCATGAAGAATCTAGTTATGCAATTCTGAGGTAATTTTGGTGCATGTTGGAGGAATCTAAATCCCAAGTTTCAAGTCTTGAAGTCCTTTATAGTTGAAGTTAGAGTTGACAAAATATCATTTTGGATATGGAAAAATTATAGAGATAGAGTACTTGATTGGAATGCTCTACATTCCACCACAGATGAATGTCTTGCTATACAGTTTTGAGGGAGTGTTTACAGATGTTAGAAGTTTCTTTTTTCCAAGTGTCAAGAGCTTTGGAGGTCTGTGTGTTGAAATATTGATGAACAATTGGTTCATTCCATTGTTACCTCACTAGCAGTGCCGACCTAAAGGGTTTGAGCTCGTGTGGAGTTAAAGTTTGGATTAGACTTATGGGAGTAATTATAGGTCCCTGTTGACCTATTTTGATGTGCTACATGCTTTGGTTTATTCTACAAGGTGTGTATGGTTGGATCTTGAGCCAAAAGGTTGTTGGATTGCACATTTCATCTAATTAGGCTGACCTAATTGATGTTATAGGTTTTTGCGGATGTAATGCATATAAATGCAAGTTCATTTTGATGACAAGGATGATGAGCATGCAAATTTGATGCGATTATGATGAAAATATAATTTGATACAAAAGAGTATGATAATTGTGAGGCATGAAGTGTGTTAAATCAATTTACACAGCTTAATTAGAACTGTCTCTAGCATATTGTCGCATGTTGTTTTCACCATTTTGGGCAACGTTTTCATTTCTCCATGCCCTAGTTTCGATTAGGGATTTCCTTTTTAAGGGTTTTTGGTGCCTTACAGTTGTCTTAAAACCTTTTTCGTACCCATCTGATCTTGTTTTTTTGATCTTACGGGTTTTTGATTGTAGGGTTTTTTATGCCCTAATTTTAATATGAGTCGATGGGCCGTACGAGTTAGGGTTTTGTGTTTCACGCCCTTTTCATGTACTTTCCTTAGCTTGCACGATCCAATCTCAGTGGTCTGGGTAGAGTCAAGCTCAATTTTTGTATCACCGCATCCTTTTTAACTCATGTCCAAACTGGTGTCGAAGTGCAGAGAGAATCCGCTTAATTCTGATAAGTACATGGTGGAATCAAATCCAGAAATGAATTCATCCATTGAACTTTCACATGAGGTTTCGATCTGATTCCAATCCCACGTCTGCCTCTGATATGTTCTGATCCTGGTTCTGATCTCGTTAACTTAGCGAGTTTGGGTCATCGAATGTTATGGGATATTGAAACTTTGTAAGTTTCAGTTTCTAATCCAATTTCGGTTCCGGTTCTGATTATGTTATTTGTTTCACCTCTTAGATTCCTAATTTTCTCCCAGTCCCACTCCTGGCAGGTTCAAAATTTCACTAAGCATGGAGGGTTTCCTAGAGAAGAATAGAGAAGTGTGAAAGGATAACATTTGTAATAAGGATTTTCATACCTTCTGTTGGTTTAATCCAAGCTTGTCTTATAGAAATAAACAATGTCAAGAACATCAAAGGAAATCTCACAGAAGGAAGGGCAAGTTGCAAAAAGCTCGAAGGGAGCAAAGCCCAAGAAGATCAAGGTGGAACAACTGCCTTACACCTTGAGATACAAACATCAAGATGCTACTCTCACAACTAGCAAGTTAGATTCGAAGTGGGAAGAAATCACAAACATCAATCTAGGCCCATTCAACTGTGAGGAGTTTCTTATGGAAAAATTCTATGAAGATGTGAGTGGAAGGTCTAAGAGAATAGCTCAATCTGGGCTAGCACATGTTACACTTTTTCCCTTATCAGTCCAATGCCCAAATCTCATAATCACAGCAGTAGGGGCTTACAACCATTTATCAAGACAATGTATGGACCTCCAAGGGAATGTGATCATTGATCTATCCCCATAGATGATGAGGTTCATGTTTAATGCACCTACCCCAAAGAACCCCAAGTAGTTGACTAAGGCAAAAGCATTGGAATTGTTTAACAGGGAAAAGGAAGCTAATAGGTCCCACATGAACAAGAAATGGTTGAGAACTGAGAAGAAATCCCTCACTAAGGTTCCTGAACAACCCAAGAGGGGAGACTTCAAGAAGGAGATTGATGATCTAATCTTGATGTTTTCCAGAGTATTTGGGAAGAAGGACTCAACATACTTCAAGGAATGGATGTTTCCATTCATTCAAACCATTCTAGATGGTAGGCAACAATTTGATTGGGGTATGATTTTATCAGACAACTTGCATAACCAAATGCTCAAAGTGGGGTAGAACAAAACCTTCTTCATGACTTCTTATGTCATATATTCAGATACAAGGAGGGGCATATTCCCCGGATTAAATGTAGTGGGCACATTACGAGAGGCTCTTGGGAAAAATAAGGCATGGGAGCATTATGATCAACTAACCTTGCAAACCTCAAAGCTGCATTATAGAAGGTTCAATGATGCATTCCTCTATTTCATCATCAACCGGTTGACAGGGGATGTTGGATACAGAATGAGTAGAGATGCTATGGATTTTATTACTGAGTGGGAACATTGGTACATCCAATAACCCAAGTTCTCCTATTTTAGATTGGCAGGATTTGATGGACATCCTCATCAACTTCCAAGATGCTGTAGTGATAGGATAGTGCTTATGGAGTTAATTTATTAGGCTCTAGGGGTTAATGCAAAATTTTCCAACAAACACAAGCCTGGATGCCATAAATTCCCCATGAAATTAGGAGAATATTGTTGTGCTCATAATTTGGCTACAAAGGCAGTATGTGAAGAGTTGAGATATTTAAACTTGGGGGCTTGTATACATCTAGGAAACATTTTGATTCGAAGCACAAAATGAATGGCATAGCTCCTACCATTTTTGACAAGCATTTTAACTTGTTAGAGGATTTTTGGATTGATATGCAGGATGATTATGATGTGAGGAAAAAAATTATGAAAGGCTTACCATCACATAGATGATTGAATATGGGGTAAAGGAAGATATTCTTGATACACTATTAGATGATGGTGTAGTTTTGGACCCCATGTATGAAACTGAGAATATAGGAACTAAGAGCTTGGACCCAATAAATTGGGATGAGGAAGAATTCATTGATATCAAACAACTTGCTAGGACAGTGATGGATAGAAGTATACAATGGGTAGTCATGAGGATCAAGGAACCAGAAGCTCAATCTTCAAAGAAGAGGAAAGCAATAGGTACCCAAGGATACAAGAGAAAAAAGAGGAGGAAAGCTCCTAACGAGCGAGGAGATGTTGATCCAGGGATGCCTACTAAAGAAGCTCTTGAATCACAAGGTGTAGAAGTTACTACTGCTGGAGAAGGAGCTTCATCTCAACCTTCCCTCCTAGAGGAGTCTACTAGGGAAGTTCCTTCAGGAAGCCTTCATGAGCAGGCTAAGAAAGATAAACAAAAAGAGGTTGAGATTCATGAAATTGACACTGATTCTGAGGCTACACAATTAGACCATGAGCCTCTTGTGACCCCAACTACTGAAGACATTCAAGATATTGGAACCGAGCATATTTTGACTACAGAGGATTAGTAGAAATTGTTTGAGGATGCCAAGAGAGAGGTTGATGCCAAAGCACAAGTTGAGGCACTTGCAAAGCAACAAGAGGTTGAAGCCATAGCCAAGACTAAAGAGCTTGCAAGGCAGCATAAGGAAAAGGAAGACCTCCTACAACAACAAAAGGAAAATGAATGGAAAGTCAATGTAGAGAGGGAGAAGTTGGCCCTCTTGCAGAAAATTCATGACCTTGAAGAGGAAAAGGCCTAGCAGAGGAGGGAAAAAGAGGACCTTGAGGCCAAGGCCAAGGCTACAGAGGAGGCACAAAGGAAAAAGGATGAAAAAGAGCTCTTGCTAAAGAAATTGGAGGCAGAAGAACAAGCCAAGCATGAGAAAGAAGTAGCCAAAATGTTGGATAAGGTTAAGAAATTAGAAAAATAGAGAGATGACATACTAGAGCAGAGGAGATTGGAGGAGGAAAGAGAAAAAGCTAAAGTTGATAGACTTGCACAAGAAATGGCAGAAAAGGAGCAACAACAAGAGGTTGATTCCCAACCTAAGGTAACAATTATGCAACCTCTCTCCTCTACCACTTCTTCTCCATAACAAGTGGTTACTCCTGCTGCCCCAACATGGTTGAAGCTTAACATGGAGAAGAAGCAAATAGTCTAGCCCCAACCCCTAAACTGGGATGACATGATGAAAGAGATTGAGAAGGAGAGGCCCAAGAAAAAGGCTAGAGTCCTTCACTCCACCAAACTAACAGATGTTGGGGGGATTGTGGCTGAATGTGCCATTCCCATGATGGACAATGACAGATCAGAGATGCAGTTGAGTAATTATCAATTGGGTACTGTAAACTTGGGAAGGCCTACAAGAAACTGGCAAATGGACTTGATTGATATTGTGGCATCCTCCACCAAGTCAAGAATGTTAAAGGACAAGAAAAGGAAGGATGAGGTCAAGACTCAATTAGATCAATTGCATAGGTTCTTAAAGGACCTATCCTCTCCTATTTCTATACAATATGTTACTCCACAAACACCCATTTTGTTAAGCAAGAAAGAAGTTGATGATCTTGTTGAGATGAGAAGCAAGGTGAAGATTTTAGATAAATGGATTGATAGGTTGAACCAAGAGGTGGAGGAATTACTTGTTGAAGCCCACAAAGTTCATAAGGAAGCATTGGATTCATCCAATGATATGACTACATATGTTGAGGTCCTTTGGAAGCAAGAAGAAGAATACAGGGAGAATGTGAGGAAATTGAAAGAAATTGCTAAACTGCCTCAACAAACACTCCTTGAACAATCTATTCTTGAAGAAGGTAATGAGGATTTTATTAATAAAACCATTAACAATATCAAATTCAGGACCTCATTCATTTTTTTCCCATAGAAATGAGGTGCAACAGGCTGGAAAGGATTTGACAGATCAAATTGTGGAGTTAAAAGTAATCATTGCTATGATGGTGAATGAAGATGTTCTCATCAAAGATGGTTTCCCTCTTGATGAGTTGAGAAACAAATGGGTTAATATATTTCAAGAGGCAATATAGAAGGGAGATGATGGTGATGACTTATTAATTGGCAGGTTCATGGATATCAAGGATGTAATTAAGATTGTTCAGAAGGAGCTTGTCAAATTAGATGATATGTAGAATTTCACCTCTACTGAGTTAAAGAGAATAAAGTTTGAGGACAGTTGGGTAGATGGGCTGGATGTATACATGCTTAAACAAGTGTTGGACAGTTATGATGAGTACTTGCTTGAACAAAAGACAGGGGAGTAAGCATATGGAATATTATTTTTTGAATAAAGCATCAAATGATACGACCAGTTGGGCAACTCTCCCCTATTTTCCAGGATCATAACAAAAGTTCAGC
Source organism: Sequoia sempervirens (assembly GCA_007258455.2). Taxonomy (NCBI): domain Eukaryota; kingdom Viridiplantae; phylum Streptophyta; class Pinopsida; order Cupressales; family Cupressaceae; genus Sequoia; species Sequoia sempervirens. The sequence continues at coordinate 39,822 of VDFB02326095.1, forward strand.
TAAAGATCTCGTAGCAGTTCGACCTTCTCCTTGTGCATCAGATTTTGATACAGAGTCATTAGAAATTGAGCTAAAGATCATGATGGCCAGTTATCTTATGTAGTTCTAGTTGTTCCCTGATTAGTGGATCTCAATTTTTGATTGAATAAATTAGTGTTAGGACTTGTCTATATGTAGTTTTTCTCTCCATACATTGTAAAGATCGGCTAATTGAAGAGATATTGACTACCTAAGGAGAAAGTTAAGAGAATTTTACAGTTTCAAATTTTTTTTACAGCTTTATGCAAAGACACTTAGATATTTTTACAGTTTTCAATACAGTTTTATGTTATTTTCAGAACTAGTTTTAATGATGATGTCAATGAGCAAATGGTCATTCGTATGCCAGTGAATGTTGTGAATAAATGTCTCTTATTTGATGAAAATCAATAGAAGATTATGAATCTGAGGTTGTTTCCATTGATTTATTTGTGAATGAGATTTCTTGGTGTTATTGATCTATAAGTTTTAATGATGAGCTGGTGATATGTTCTTATTTGATCTTTGAAGTTTATGAATGGTGAATGATTGAATGTCTTGAATTTTCACTATGAATGAATGCAATGGTATGGATTTTTCTATAGATTGTATCATTTTATGGTTTAGTTGTTTGGAAATAATGCTCATTATGAAGTTTGTATGCTAAATTGAAGGAAATCTACATTTACGTTTTGTTGTCCCGAGCTTTGTTCTATCTCTTGATATTTATTTACACACCCAAACGTAGATTAATTTGTATGATGCAGTTTGTATCCCTTTTTACCAACAAGCCCCTTGAACATGACAGTTGCATAGGCCATTGAACAACATCAGCATAGTTGAGAATCAACTACAGAGACCTTGGAAGATAGGTTGCTTTAGGTTATTTATCTTTTTAAGGAGAAATAGGGTAGAAATATTATGTTTTAACGTTGCGGTGTTACATTGACCATCAACACAATGGAATGGTGCTATGAGCCACATTGTTTTTTCTTCAACTCATGGGTCCTAAACAACTACATCAAATATTTGTGGTGGGAATATGAATGCTAGGGGAGGCCTTGTTTCACACCCTAGGTTTCTTGATCATTCAATACTATAGGATTATGAAAATTTCTCTCAAGAGACCTAAGTGTAGAACCCTATCAAACTATGATAGAGTGGTTCTCAAAAATTTTGGAACCTATAATTTTTTTCTAGACCTAAAGGTGCATGTGTGGTCCCTTGAAAAAAACCTCTCTTTATTTTCATCAACTCAAGACCATTTGATCATGGTGACAAATGATGCAATGTTGTAAAAAGCGTAATTTATGTTCAATAAATTAACACAACCTTGCCAGGAGCCCTATTTTTTGCTTTTTACCTCCTAGGTCTCAATCAGTTATGCTAAAACATAAATGTGCATTGGTGAATTCTAAGAAAGCCCCATTTTGCACCACAAGTGTCTCAATTATTCTAGACTATAGGCTTCCAACAAAGTCTCTTAAGGGACCTAAGTATAGAAAAGTTCTAAACTATGATAGAGTTTTTCTTGGAATTCATGACACCTATAAATGTTTCTTCTAAATTTACAGGTGCATGCAACGTCCCTCCAGAGTAACCTAGATCTCAATTTTTCTTATCTTGGAACCATTTGACCATGGTGATGATAGATGCAATTTTGATAAATACATTAGTGGTATTCAGATTAATGGTGCAACGAGCCATATTTTTTGTTCTTCACCTCTTATGGTTGAACTGACTAGCCAACATGTTGTGGTGCCTAAGTGAATTCTAGAGGAGACTCCATTTCATACACTAGGTATCCCACTCATTTCAAATTATATACTTATGATTGAGTCTCTTAAGAGGCTTAAGAGTAGTTGACTAGCAAAATTTAATGGAGAAATTCGCATCACTAATTCCACAAATCATTCACATTGAAACTTGAACTACTCTTCTTTAACATTTACAATATGACCTAGTTGAATTTGAAATATTTCATCACCAACAAACTCAAAATGTGTAATAAGACCACAACCATAAGACTTGAGATTATAAATGTATTAAAATATAGTCTCAAATGGACTACAACAACAATATACATGTGGATGCATCCTACGGTTTGAGATATCATGAAAAATTCCCTCCCTGAGTTTCAAAACCTTATGAAATGATAAAATATCCATCAGGTTTGCACCCTTGATACAAAATTATTTGCACTAAAGACCTCATGAAACACTCAACCATGAAGGACTTCTTAAGATAACTATTATTGTGATAAATTAAGATAAGTCCATAAGAAATATCTCCTTACAATACAAGAAATAGGGTAAAGCAATGACATACAAACCCAAAAAAACTCCTCAATCAAAATCATATGAAAACATTATCCATAAAATCTTACACACAATTTAAAGAGGCTAATGATGCTCCAAATTTAAGCTAGAGTTGTGAAATTTAACAAAGATGATCGAGACATCACTATTCATTCCTTTGCATTATGGAGTAGGTGAATATTTGTAAGTTGTATATCTAAACTTAGAAGGTAACAAGTGGTCTTCTTTCAATAAAATGAATATAAAACATAAGAAACCAAGGAAACTCTATGTGGATCTATCTATTTTTTGTTTCAATTGGACTTCAATATTGCCTATGTTAATTTTCAATAGATTCTACATTGTACACTACATATTAGTTTGATATAATTAATTTTTGGATGTTCTTGATTATTTATATAGTTCTTGAATAAACAGGAGAAATAGGTTTATTACCTTAAAAATATAAATTTAAATCATTATTATCACATTTTCCTTAAGAAATATATAAAGTTTTAGTCTAACATGGTATTTTGAAATATCTCAGGGGCCTTCCTAGTTTCAACCATGATCAAGATTATTCTACATTCTCTAATCATATATCTAGATAGACCTAACCATTACTCTCCATGTTGTGACTTTAACTATACTTTCTTTTTTAGTTATAGTTTACTTTAGTTCAAGCTATGAATAGTATCCCCCCCTTTGGAATCATAGTTTGGGGGCTCCATGAATCATATTACTCAATAACTCATGCTTATCTATTCAAGATATGAGGAATGGTTTGATCTAAAATAGAGGGAAGAGGGTGGCTTATTCATACAAGTATCCATTCCAAGCCTAAACACTTTAATTAAGTGGATAAATACACTTATGTGTTGATTGTATTTCATGGTATATCATCACAATATAATAAATTACCATGATTATTTTATAATATTTGTAGGATTATTACTTAATGTCATACATTATTTATAAGATTTCAAATTAATTCTTTTAGTTATTTACATGAAAATAATCTTGGTCTACTTATATAAGCAATTTATAGTTACTTGAGTGTGGAGAAAATTAAAAGGATTCTTACCAAATAGATACCATATGTGCTTCCATGAAGATTTCTATAATATTAGTTAAAATCAAGATTCCATCAAATAATAATGTTCACATACTATTGGAAGCTTTGAATATTGAATGATGTGAAGAAAAAAATCAAGTCATATCAAATAAAATGTATCTAATAGTTTATCCAAAGATTAAAAAATAATTAATACTTAAGATGTTGGAGAACCTAATTGATAACATCAAGTAATTTACAAGATGATGGATTTTTGACTTAAACCATTATTATAGTGGATGGTGTTCTCAAAGGTCCTCATATGCTTCCCATGTATGTTTTTCCAAGCATTGTGGTGATGGGGGCTTTTGACTAATTCACAACCAAGATTGCATATATAATAGATGAGTAGGTCAAAGTAGAAACTAAATTATGGAGGTAATCATGATGTATGAATAAAAATAATAAACACGCCATCATAAGAGTTTGATGTGCACTAGCCATGATGCTTACATGGCACTTGTATGATATCATATCATATATGGCATTCAACCCTACATCATATATACCTAGTAGCTTGAGTTTTTTACTATTAAAATTTTATAATAGTTATTGAGGAAATTCTACATCATATATACCTAGTAGCTTTATTAATGGGGAAGTGATATACTAGTGACTTGTTATTACACAAATATTTTTAGTAGAAGTGGTAAATAGAAAAGTTTTAACTAGGGAGAGCACACACTAATTCCATTGGCTATTCTAAATTGGACAGTGTATGAGCATTTATTAAACGAATTCGTGCCCAATAAGATAACTTGAGGCAAGCTTTGTAAAAATTGATACAATTTTTTTTTTAGAATATATGCACTTTCAACTGGCATCCATGAACCATATTACTCAACACCTCATGCTTATCTATTAAAGAGATGAGGAATGGTTTGATCTAAAATAGAGTGAAAAGGGTGGCTTATCCATATAAGTGTCCATTCTAAGTTTAAACACTTTAATTAAGTCAAAAAATCCACTTACATGTTAATTACATTTCATGGTATATCATCATATTATAATATAATTACCATAAGTATTTTATAATATTTGTAGGCTTCTTACTTAGTGTCATATCTTATTTATAGGATTTCAAACTAATTATTTTAGTTATTTAGATGAAACTAATCTTGGTATTTTTATAGAAGCAATTTGTAGTTGCTTGAGTAGGGACAAAATTAAAATGATTCTTACCAAATAGATACCATATACATGTTTCCATGAAGTTTTATACACCATTAGATAAAAACAAGCTTCCATCAAAGAATAATGTTCACATAATATTGGAAGGTTTGAATGATGAATGATATGAAGAAAAAATTCAAGTCATATCAAATATAATATATCCAATAGTTTATGAAAAGATTAAAAAATAATTAATACTTAGGATGTTGCAGAACCTAATTGATGGCATCAAGTAATTTACAAGTTGATGTATTTTTTTACTTACACCATTATAATGGTGGAGGGTTCTCTCAAAGGTCCTTATATGCTTCCCATGTATGTGTTACTAAGCATTGGGGTGATGGAGGCTTTCTACTAGTTGACAACTTGATTGCATATATCATAGATGAATAGGTCAAAGTAGTAACTAAATTATGTAGGTAACCATGATGTATGAATAAGAAGACTATAAAAACTATATTAGGATTTTGATGTGCACTATAATGCATACATGAAAATTATATGAAAATATGGCATATATGTCATTCAATCCTTATGCACGTCATAAATACATTCATTCAACCCTTATGCACAACATGTACATATGAGAGAGATGATGGAGAGAGAGGGAGGTAGAGAGAAAGATAGAGATAAATAATATGTACAAACCATTAAAACCATTTAAGCTACAAATATGCACAAAATATTTATATATAATAATCTTGATAAGGCCATGAGGGCATACAAAATCTCATCAAAATGTCATACAACGCCATGAGGCTAATATATATAACATACACAAATTTAAATTTTTTATAGTGTACCTCAATAAATCCAATGTCACAATCCTCCCTATGAATATGCACGCTAGATGGTAATGTAATGCCTGCCTATTCAACCAAAGATTGTATTTTTAAACATTAAACATTATTATGAATGTAAACTATTATTATATTTTACCTTTGAAAAATATGCAAACATAAAACTTGTTGGTGGGATAGTCAATGGCATACCACCCTATGATATTACACCCTAAAATGTATAATATATATGTATAATCTTAAGTATATTCTATATTTAAAAATCAATTTACATTTAAAAAAATTAGGTTTAAAATATAAAATGGTATAAATTCATATAAAAATGCATGTATGTGATCTCAAGAAACAAATCATTTAGTAGCTCATCATTCATCACCATATTATTTGATGCACCACTTTGTACTATTGTATCACCCTTTGTGCTCCCAAAACATCTAAGATGACAATAAGTACTCTTGTGTGAGGTGGCACCCTATGCATCAGTAATTACTTCCAATGTTTGGGGTTTGATGTTGAAGCCTTCAATTTTGAAACTAATTCCATAATTAAAATTTTATTTTGTTCCAAATGCTCAACCAAGTCCTCTTGGATTTGTCTAGGTTTTGTCAAAAATGTTGGAGGAGACTTGGGTATTACAGGGTTGTCTTCATGCATTTTTCATAAAAATATGGTTCTGGATTAGGGTTTATAGATAATGGTGTAAATAATTTTAGAAAAATAATAAATTCATAAAAAATAATCTATATTTTTTCAAATGCAAACATAATTTGGTTCCAAAACAATAAAATTTAACACTTACCTCTTCTATGGTGTGGCATTATCAATATCCTTTCCAAATTTGCAAAGCACAATCATGCTTTGGAGAAGATCAAATGAAGAGGGATTTTTGTGGGTCAAGGCCATAGGTTGCAAATATGAAGGTATATTTTATTTTTTCTTTTAAATTTAAAAAACACACTCATGTTATGCTGAGCATAAAACACAAACATGTTTTGGTGATTCCAAATTGTGCTCGAGTTTTATGCTCAACACAATGTGAGCATGTTTTGTGGTCTTCACAATAACATGAGCACATTTTTATCAAAATATTTTATTTGGTACATGTTTTATATACCAATTCCATGCACTTGCCTTTTATTATCTTGATCATGAGAGGTACAAGGATTACTGTGGATTTTAAAATTATTATTAGGGGGAGAAGTTAAATATTTCCCCCATTGTTTTTCTTTTATCGGTAAATGCTTTTGGCTGGAGCTATGAACCAGTGGAGTCACAATGGGGGACCCCATCCCCAATTTTTGTCTCATGCAGTTGTCTCTTTTTCTTCCTCCTTTCACCCGTCCTCCTTTCTCTATTCTTCCCGCCTCCCTTCTTCTCGTCTCCCTTCCTCCTGTCTGCCTCTTCCTCCCTTCCTCAGTTCTTCTTCCTCCATCCTTCGTTCTCCCTTTTCTCCTCGTCTCCCTTCCTCTATTCTTGCTCGACTCCCGTCCTCTGTCTGCCCCTTCCTTCCACTGTACTTCTTCTTCCTCGACTCCCTTCCTCCTTTTTTTCCCTTCCTCCCGTCTGTCTCTCCCTTCTCCCGTCATCCTTTCTTCCTTCCTTCCTTCCTCCGTTCACCTCACTCCCGGCTGCTTCTCCCTTCTCCCGTTCTCCTTCTCTCCCGTCATCTATTCTTCCTTCCTCCGTTCACCTCACTCTCGGCTACCTCTCCCTTCCTCCATTCATCTTCCGCCGTTCGCCTCTCCCTCCGTTCTCCTCGCCCGTCTCCCTACCACCCGTCTCCCTGGCTCTCCTTCACCGATCTTCCTCCGCCTGTGGATTCTCCACGCCACCCTCTGACGCCCATAGCTCTGTCATCACATTCAGTCAAGTATCCACCCAACACCAACTACGTCTGCTGCCAGATTTGTCCTCCATTCCTGCGTCAGGCACACGGGCTCGAGCGAACTCGAACCCAAGACCTTCCATGTGGAAGGCTCGCAGCTTACCGCTGCGTTGCGGGGTCATCCCCAAATATTTCCCCCATTGTTAACACTAGTTACTTATATCATTTTATTATTAATCAAATCTTGCACCTTATTCTATAAAAAAATACAATGTTGTTTCACATGCCCTTGAACTTTATGAAATCAATATAAATTATGTTCATCATATCCTTATGCAATTGTCTACATGGATGAAATCAATTGTCTGATGGGTGGAAAAGTAATCATATTAGCACGAATGAATTTTGAAGCACTTTATCTAAAGGCTCATATAATTCATAATATTAGATGTAGTATCCACATGTTGAGCACTAGGTTTGTTCTCTTTTCTTGTCATTTCCCTTTTGAAAATTATTTTTATTTTAAAAATTTGAAGGATAAGAATACATAAAAAGAGTAGGAGAAGAGTCATATTTCAAAATATTAAAATCTATTAACTTTATTTAGATACATTCTTTACATGAGCAAATAAATCCATGAATGAAGCATAACTATTCAAGTATATTATACCCTTAATAAGTGAGCACAAATCCTTAATAAAGATATTTGGTAAATCATAATTAGGAAGGTGATGTTGCATCTTAAAGCACATAATAATTGGAATAAAATTGTGTAATCATTAAAGAATTTATTAGATCCATGAGCACATTCAAATAAATCTAAAAATGTAGCCTTTATACCCCTGACCACTTGGAAACGATTAAAGAATGATTTGAAAAATATTGAAAAAAATGAATAGAAATGGTAGGCATAAAGAAACTATGAATAACATAATCCTTCAAATTTTATGCAGAAAAATTAGGCCAATAACTTCACTTCATATAGAAAGTCTCAGCATGCAATTTGAAAATATTGTATATACACGTTAGGGTCACCCTTCCCATTATACAACTCAAAATAAGGTGCCAAAAAACCCACTAGTAAAGCATGTTTACCTATTTCAAAGACAACTAGGGTGTTGTGTCTTGGAATATACTCTTCTAAATTTTGACCATTAGAGATAGCCTTAAGTTGAAAACCTGCATCATCTAGATTCTTCACAAATACATCAAGGGTAGAGGTAGGAATGATAGCTCTCAGAGTTTAGGAAACAATGTATATGTAGTGTAAAAAGGATGGGGGATAATATGGAAGGAAATAAGATAAGAAGGAAAACAATGCTATATGGTAAAGATAAAGTTAGAACATTAACATGTTGAGATTTAGGAATAACACTAATGATATAAGAACTATAAGGAGTAATCTTATCCCAATATATTTTGAGAAATACTTGAACCAAATTGTGCACTAAGGAGAAAATTACGTGAAGAATCAACTATGTAGAAGATATAACATCAGTAAGCTCTCTTGAAAAATCAATTTTGTAGTGGCAAATAATTATTGTTTATAAATATGTGTGACATGTTTGTAATCCTCCTTATGGTGATTAACATTTTTATTCATAGGAAATTTTTGGTTTTCTTGATGGATATTAGGATCCATAGAACCCATAAGTGTATCTTGATTGATGACATGAGATGCCATAATAGGATTGATAAGACAACTTCTTCTCAAAGGGAAAGGATGATATCATTGATACTTTAGGAGAAACATAATACACAAGCCCTAAAGGGTGAGAAAATAGTCACAAGATAAGGGTGCTAATATAAATCTTGGAAAATCATGCTCTTAGTTCTAGAAAATAAAATAGAAATTATAAAATCCCTAAATTAAAAAACATAGGGGGTGTAAGATATATTGGGTTCACCAAAATGAAAAGAAACATAAATAAGTATAATGTAACCTTTTCGAAAGTAAATAATTGAATAGTAGTCAAATTCACCCTAGAATATTTGACTTGAGATAGTAAATCAAAATTAGGAGAGTAGACTTTTCAAAATAACAAAGAAAGGTTAGGGTTACTTAGATTTAGGTGTGATGTGATGGTTTTGGACTAGAAACTATTATCTTCTGATCAAAATAATACTTGGATTCAGCTCTATGATGCTTAGTTAGATGAAAATTTAACTTTCCTTTGATAAGTGGTGAACTCTTAGTAAAGTCAATCTTTTTTAATTTTGTTGCATGAAATTGAACTTTATGTGTAGACTCAACTTGAGAAAATGTTACATGAAGTTGTATTGGAAAGTATTGTAATCTTGAAACTAGTTTTCCTTTCCTTTGAGTATGTAGAATTACAACAAGGAATTGGTGGTGTTTATAAACACCTTTGAGGAGTTTTCTAAGTGAGTGTCATATTAGATCCTTAGTCAAGCCACTAGGCATGTTAATTCAATCTCTTGTGAATAAAAATAAAGATAACAATAAATATTGTAATATGGTTATCTATTGATATGTATGCAAATGTTAAACAACTTAAGGCTCAAGTATATGAGATAAAAAAATCCACATAAAAAAGTTTAATTAAGTAGGTGAATGCTAGGGGAGGCCCCATTTCACATGCCAAGTGTCAAGATCATTTTGAGCTACAAGCTTTTGACAAAGTCTCTTAAGAGACCTATGTGCAAAAATCTATCAAACTATGATGTAGTGATTCTCAAAATCTATGGGACCTATATATTTTCTATTTGAACCTAAAGATGTGCATAGGGTCCCTCCACAGTAACCTCTCTCGATTTTTATTATCTCGAAAACTTTTGACCATGGTGATGATGGTTGCAATGTTTCAAAAAACATAATTTTCTTTCAACACAACCTTTGCCAACATCCACATTTTTTCTTCACCTCATGAGACCCAAATGAATATATCAACATGTTGGGGTGGGTGGGTGAATTCTAAGAGAGGACCCATTTGACACCCCAAGTGTCTCAATTGTTTTGGGCTATAGACTTCCAACAAAGTCTCTTAAGAGATTTAAGTGCAAAAAATATAAACTATTATGAAGTGGATCATAAAATCTATGGATCCTATCGATGTTCCATCTATACCTATAGGAGCATGTAGGTTCCATCCACAATAACCTCTCTAATTTTTTCTTATCTTGAAACCATTTGGCCATGGAGATGATGGTTGCAATGTTGTAAAAATAATAATTTGCATTCAACACAAACTTTCTAGGAGCCATTTTTTGTCCTTTACCTTGTGGGCCCTATCAAAAAACACTAAAAATTTTGGTGGGTAGGTGAATGTTAGGGGAGTACTTGTTTTTCACCCTAGGTGTTCCAATAATTTTGAGTTACAAGGTTCCAACAAAGTATCTTAAGATACTTAAGTGCAAAAAAATATCAAACTATGATAGAGATGCTTTTGGAATCTATGGAACCTATAAATGTTTTTTTCTAAATCTACAAGTGTATGTAGGGTCCCTCCAAAATAACCTCTCTTATTTTTTCTTATCTAGAAACCATTTGATTGTGTCGACAATGATTGCAATGTTGTAAAAAAATCATTTTTATTCAACACAACGTTGCCAAAAGCCACATTTTTCTTTCTTCACCTTTTTTGGACCAACTAAATCTACCATCACATTAAGGTTGGAGTGTGAATTCTATGGGAGGCCTCTTTTTTCACCCTAGGTGTCCCGATTGTTCCATGCCACAAGCTTTTGGAAAAGTTTCTTAAGAGACCTAAGTGCAAAAAATTATCAAAGAAGGACAAAGTGGTTCTCAAAATCCATGGAACATATGAATGTTCCATATAAACCTACAAGGGAATGTAGGGTCCCTCCAAAATAAACTCTAAATTTTTATTATCTCGAAACTATTTGACCATGGCAATGATAGATTCAATGTTGTAAAATCATCATTTTCTTTTAGCATAACCTTTTCAAGAGCCATTTTTTGGGTTCTTCACCTCATGGGGCTCAAAAAACTATGTCGACACATTTTTTTAGATAGTTTATTTCTAGGGGAGGGTCTATTTTGTACCCTAGGTGTCTTGAGCATTTTGAGCTACAAGCTTCTAGCAAAGTCTCTTAACAAACTTAAGTGAACAAAAATACAAGCTATGATGGAGTGGTTTTAAAAACCATGAATCCTATGGATTTTCTATTTGGACCTATAGGTGCACATAGGTTCCCTTCACAATAACCTCTTTTAGTTTTTCTTATCTCAAAATTGTTTGATCGTGGTAGTGATAGTTGCACAATGTTGCAAAAAGTGTCATTTGTATTCAACACAACCTTGCTAGGAGCCCTATTTTTGTTCTTCACCTTGTGGGGCCCAATTGAATATGCAAACAAATTAAGTTGGGTGGATGAATGCTAGGGGAGGCCCCATTTTGCACCCTAGGTGTCCCAATTGTTTTGAGAGATACAAGCTTCCACCAAAGTCTCTTAAGAGACTTAAGTAGAGAAAATTACCAAACTATTTGGAGTGGTTCTTGAAATCGGTGGAATCTACCAATGTTTCATTGAACTTACAGGTGCACAAAAGATCCCTCCACAATAACCTCTATCAAATTTTCTTCTCTAAATTTTTTACCATGACATGATGGTTGCAATGTTGCAAAAAACATCAATGACATTCAATGGAATGGTGCTATGATCCATATTTTTTGTTCTTCAACTCATGGGTCCTAAAAAAATACACCAAAATTTTGTAGTGAGAATGTGAATGCTAGGGCAGGCCTTGTTTCACACCCTAGGTGTCCTAATCATTCCATACTATAAGATTTTGACAATCTCTCAAGAGACCTAATTGCAAAACCATATCAAATTATGATAAAGTGGTTCTCAAAATTTGTGGAACCTACAATTTTTTTCCTAGAACTAAAGGTGCATGTGTGGTCCCTTGAGAAAAACCTCTCTTTATTTTAATCAGCTCAAGACCATTTGATTGTGGTGACAAAGGATGCAATGTTGTAAAAAGTGTAATTTGTGTTCAACCAATCAACACAACCTTGCCAGGAGCCATATTTTTTGTTTTTTTCCTCCTAGGTCTCAACCAACTATGCTAAAACAACAATGTGGGTTGGTGAATTCTAGGAAGGCCCCATTTTTCACAAGTGTTGCAAGTATTCCAAAATATAGGCTTCCAAAAAAGTCGCTTAAGGGACCTAAGTGTAAAAACATTCTAAGCTATGACAAAGTTGTTCTTGGAATTCATGGCACCTACAAATGTTTCTTCTAAACTTATAGGTGCACATAGGTTCCCTCCATAGTAACCTCTATCAATTTTTCTTATCTTGGAACCATTTTGACCATGGTGATGATAGATGCAATGTTGCAAAATACATTAGTGACATTTAGATTAATGGTGCAGTGAGCCATATTTTTTATTCTTCACCTCTTATGGTTGAACTGACTAGCCAACATGTTGTGGTGGCTAAGTGAATTCTAGAGGAGACTCCATTTTGTACACTAGGTATCCCACTCATTTCAAATTATACTCTTCTGATTGATTCTTTAAATAGACTTAAGAGTAGTTGACTATCAAAATTTGAGTGAGAAATTCTCATCACTAATTCCACAAATCATTCACATTGAAATTTGAACTACTCTTCTTTAACATTTACAATATGACCTAGTTGAATTTAAAATTTCTCATCACCAACAAACTCAAAATGATTACTAAGACCACAACCATAAGACTTGAGATTATGAATTTACTAAAGTATAGTGTCAAATGGACTACAACAACAATATGCATTTGGATGAATCCTATAGTTTGAGATATCATACAAAAGTCCCTCCTTGAGTGTCAATACCTTGTAAAATGATAAAATATCCTTCATGCCTGCACCCTTGATACAAAATTATTTGCACTAAAGACCTCATGAAACAATCAACCATGATGTACTTCTTAAGATAACTATTATTGTGATAAAGTAAGATAAGTTCATAATAAATATCTCCTTACAAGTCAAGAAATCAAGTCAAGCAATGACATACAAACCCAACAAAAACTCCTCAATCAAAATCATACCAAAACCTTATCCATAAAATCTTACCCATAATTTAAAGAGGCTAATGATGCTCCAAATTTAAACTAGAGTTGTGAAATTTCACAAAGAGGATCAAGACATCACTATTCATTCCTTTGCATTATGAAGTAGGTGAATAGTTGTAAGTTGTATATCTAAACTTAGAAGGTAACAAGTGGTATTTTTTTTGGTAAAATAAATATAAAACATAAGAAGCCAAGGGAACTCTACGTGGATCTATCTATGTTTTGTCTGAATTAGACTTAAATATTACCTATGTTAATTTTCAATAGATTCTACATGGTACACCACATATTAGTTTGATATAATTAATTTTTGGACGTTCTTGGTTCTTTATATAGTTCTTGAATAAATGAAAGAAATATATTTATTAGCTTAAAAATATAATTTTGAATATTATTATCACATTTTCTTTAAGAAATATATAAATTTTAAGTACAACATGGTATTTTGAAATAACTAAGGGACCTTTCTAGTTTCAACCATGATCAAGATTATTCTACATGATCTAATCATATCTAGATAGATCCAACCATTACTCTCCATGTTGGGACTTTAACTATACTTGTTTTTTTAGTTATAGTTTACTTTAGTTCAAGCTATGAATAGTAGGGCCTCCCTTAAGAATCTTAGGTTGGGGGCTCCATGAACAATATTACTCAACAACTCATGCTTATATATTCAAGATATGAAGAATGGTTTGATCTAAAATAGAGGGAAGAGGGTGGATTATCCATATAAGTATCCATTTCAAGTCTAAACACTTTAATTAAGTGAACAAATATACTTATGTGTTGATTGCATTTCATGGTAAATCATCACAATATAATAAATTACCATGAGTATGTTATAATATTTGTAGGATTATTACTTAATGCCATACATTAATTATAGGATTTCAAACTAATTATTTTAGTTGTTTACATGAAACTAATCTTGGTCTACTTATATAAGCAATTTATAGTTACTTGAGTGGGGACAAAATTAAAAAGATTCTTACCAAATAGATACCATATGTGCTTCCATGAAGTTTTCTACAGTATTAGTTAAAATCAAGCTTCCATAAAATAATAATGTTCATATACTATCGGAAGCTTCGAATGTTGACTGACGTGAAGAAAAAATCAGGTCATATCAAATAAAATGTATCCAATAATTTGTCCAAAGATTAAAAAATAATGTTTAGTTAAGATGTTGGAGAACCTAATTGATGACATCAAGTAATTTACAAGATGATGGATTTTTGACTTAAACCACTATTATAATGGAGGGTGCTCTCAAAGGTCCTCATATGCTTCCCATGTATATGTTTCCAAGGATTGGGGTGATGGAGGCTTTTGACTAGTTGACAAGCAAGATTACATATAATAGATGAGTAGGTCAAAGTAGAAACTAAATTATGGAGGTAACCATGATGTATGAATAAAAATAGTAAACACACCATCATAAGAGCTTGATGTGCACTATCCATGATGCTTGCATGGCACTTATATGATATCATGTCATATATGGCATTCAACCCTTATGTACACCATGTACATATGAGAGAGATAGTAGAGAGAGGGAGAGAGATAGCGATAGAGAGAGGGAGATAGAGGGAAAGATAGAGAGAAAGAAAATGTACAAACCATTAAAATTATTTAAGCTAAAAATATACACAAAATATTTATATATATTAATCTCAATAAGGCCATGAGGGCATGTACGAAATTTCATACAATGTCATTGGCCAATGTATACAATGTACACAAATTTAAATGTGTTATAGTGTACCTTAGTAAATCCAATGTCACAACCACCACTGTGACATGCATGCTAGATGGTCATGTAATTCCCATCTATTCAACTAGATTTTCTATTTTCTAGCATTAAACATTATTATGAATGTAAACTTGTTTTTTTAGACTATAGGAATCGGTCAGGTATTCATCCCCCTATAAACTGTAGTGCGCTTGGTAAAAAAAAAATTCACGTAATTGGCGACGTTGGCACAACACGCCCTCTAGTACCACGGGGATGGTGGGGAGACTAGACCTCATGACCTCTTGCCTACAACAAGATGCTTTAGCCAATCGAGCTAGGCCCATCGCCCCTATGAATGTAAACTATTATTTAATTTTAAATATTATAATTTTACCTTTGAAACAAAAGCAAGTATACAACTTGTTGGTGGGATTGTCAATGTCATACTACCTTATTATATTACACCTTGAAATGTGTAATAAATGCATAATTTTAATTCAAGTTTGCAATAAAAAATAATTCATTTAAATTTTTTGCCGATAGTGGCATGGTGTGATGGTTTAAGGTGGCATTGTTGTTCTTGCCACCAAGGTTCAAATCCCATTGGGGTGGTATGGTTGAGTGGTTGTATTCTGGTTCATAGCTCCGGTTCAAAAGTGTTTACCCCTTGAATAAAAAAAAATCATTTGAAATTTTTATATTTTACTATAAAATTAAAATGTTATAGATTCATATGAAAATACTTGTATGTGATCAAGAAGCAAATCATTTAGTAGCTCATCATTCATCACCACTTTATTTGATGCATCACTTTGTACTATTGAAGCAAAACATCTAAGATGACAATGAGTACACTAGTAGGAGGTGGTGCCCTCTACAAACTCTAGATCAATTACTTCTAATGATGAAGAAAGTGATATATTGTAGGATTTGGTGTTGAAGCCTTCAATTTTGAAACTAATTGTATAGTTAGAAGTTTATTTTGTTCCAAATTCTCGACCAAATCCTCCTGTCTTTGTCCAAGGTTTGTTGAAAGAATTAAAGGAGACTCAAGTATTGCAAGGTTGTCTTCAAGCATTTTTTCATCCAAATATGGTTATGGATTAGGGTTTATAGGTTATGTTATAATAATTAAAAAATAAAAAATAAGTCCATAAAAAATATAGAAAAAATAATCTATATTTTTTCAAATGCAGACACAATTTGATTCCAAAACACTAAATTTTGACACATACCTCTTCTATGGTGTGGCATTATCAATATCCTTGTCGAATTTGCAAAGCACAATCATGTTTTGGAGAAGATCAAATGAAGAGGGCTTGTTGTGGGTCAAGACTGTAGGTTACAAATGTGAAGGTCTATTTTATTTTTCATTTTAACTTCAAAAAATACACTAGTGTAATGTTGAGCACAAAACATGAGCGTGTTTTTGTGATTCCAAAATATGCTCGTGTTTTGTGCTCAACATAATATGAGCGTGTTTTGTGGGTTTCACAATAACATGAGCATGTTTTAATCAAAATATATTATTTGGACAATTTTTTGTATACCAATTCCATGCACTTGCCTTTTATTATCTTGGTCATGAGAGGGACAAGGATTAGTGTAGATTTTAGAATTATGATTATAGGGAGAAATTAAATTGTTTCCCCCATTGCTAACACTAGGTACTTGTGTTGTATTGTTATCAATCAAATCTTGCTGCTTATGCTTTAGACAAATACAATGTTGTTTCACATGCCCTTGAATGTTATGATATCAATATAAAGTATGTTCATCATATTCTTTATGCAATTGTCTATATATTGGATCTAATGGTCTAATGGATTGAAGAGTAATCATATTAGCATTAATAAATTTTGAAGCACTTTCTCTAAAGGCTCATTTAAATTCATAATATCAAATGTAGTAGCCACATGTTGAGAACTTGGTTTGTTCTCTCTTTTTTGTCACTACCCTTTTGAAAATTATTTTTATTTTGAAAATTTGAAGGATAGGAATACATAAAAGGAGTAGGAGAAGAGCCATGTTTCAAAATATTTAAATCCATTAACTTTATTTAGATACATTCTTAACACGAGTAAATAAATCTGTGAATAAAGTATAACTATTCAAATATATTATACCCTTAATAAGTGATCACAATCCCTTAATAAAGATACTTTGTAACTCATAATTAAGAAGGCGATGTTGCATCTTAGCACATAATAATTGGAATAAAATTACATAATAATTAATACATTTATTAGATCCATGAGAACATTCAAATAAATCTAAAAATGTAGTCTTTAAACCCACATTCACTTGGAAATGATTAAAGAATGATTTAGCTAATTTTGAAAAAAATAGTAGAAATGGGAGGCATAGAGTAAAACTATAAATACCATAATCCTTCACATATCATGGAAAAAATCTAGGATAATAACTTATCTTCATATAGAAAATCTAAACATACAATTTGAAAATATTATAGATACATGTTAACATCACCCTTACCATTATACAACTCAAAATAAGGTGCCAAAAACCCATTAGTAAAGCATGTGTACCTATTTCAAATACAATTGGGGTGTTATGTCTTGGAATATACTCTTCTAAATTTTGACCATTAGAGATAGCCTTAAGTTGACAATCCACATCATCTAGATTCTTCACAAGTACATCAAGGGTAGAGGTAGGAGTGATAGTGCTTGGAGTTTGGGAAACAATGTACATATACTGTAAAAGGATGGGGGATACTATGCAAGGAAATGAGATAAGAAGGCAAACAATGTTATACGATAAAGATAAAGTTAGAATGTTAACACGATGAGATGTAGGAATAACACTAGTGACATAAGAACTACGAGTAATCTTATCCCTTTTTTTTAAGAAATACTTGAACCAAATGGTGCACTAAGGAGAAAATTACATGAAGAATCAACCAACTATGTAGAAGATGTAATATTAGTAAGCTCTCTTGAAAAATCAATTTTGTAGTGACAAATAATTATTCTTTATCAATATGTGTGACATGTTCATAATCCTCCTCACGGCGATTAATATTATTATTCATAGGAAATTTATGGCTTTTTTAATGGATATTAGGATCCATATAACCCATAAGAGTATCTTGATCGGCTACATGAGATGTCATATTAGGATTGAGAAGACAACTTCTTCTCGAAGGGAAATGATGATATGACTGAGACTTTAGCATAAACATAATACACAAGCCCTAAATGGTGAGAAAATAGTCACAAGGGAAGGGTGCTAATATAAATCTTGGAAAATCACACTCTTAGGTCTAGAAAATAAAATAGAAATTATAAAAAGAACCCTAAATTAAAAAACTTAAGGGGGTGTAAGATATATTGGGTTCACCAAAATGGAAAGAAACAAAAATAAACAAAATGTAACCTTTTCAAAAGTAAATAATTAAATAGTAGTCAAATTCACCCTACAATATTTGACTCAAGATAGTAAATCAAAATAAGGCAAGTAGGCTTTTCAAAATGACAAAGAGAGGTTAGGGTTACTTAGATATAGGTGTAGTATGATGGTTTTGGACTAGAGACTATTATTTTGTGATCAAAACAATACTTGGATTCGACTCTATGATGCCCATTTAGACAAAGATTGAACTTTTCTTTGATAAGGGGTGAACTCTTAGTAAAAGTCAATCTTGTTTAATTTTGCTACATGAAATTGAACTTTTTGTGTAGAATCAACTTGAGAAAATTTTACATGAAATTGAATTGGAAAGTATTTTAATCTTAAAACTAGTTTTCCTTGCCTTTGAATATGTAGAATTATAAGGAATTGGCGGTGTTTACAAACACCTTTCAGGAGCTTGCTAAGTGAGTGTCATATTAGATCCTTAGTCAAGCCACTAGGCATGCCAGTTTAATCTCTTGTGAACAAAATAAAAGACAACAAGAAATATTGTAATATGCTTATTTATTGCTATTTATGTAAATGCTAATGTGGTAGTGAATGTTCAAAATGCTCCTTGAATGATGATTCAAGTAGTAAGTGAGAGCTTTAGATTTTGGAATCTAGATGTTTAAAAATTTCTTTTTATACAATACCCTAGTGTATAAATTTGAAATATTTCATGCTCAAGTCAACAAACAACAACTAGTTGGAATTAATATTGCCATGAGCCCAATTGAAAATTTTGAAATTTGAATTCTAAAAGTGCAAGGGTGAATTTCACATTATAATATCAAACCAAGTTTAATTTCATGCACACAATTTTAAACCAAGGGGAGGAGTGAGTAATTTGAAGGTTCTTGGGATGCAAAAAGTCTAGATTGGTCAAGGTTCATGTGATATACAAACTTTATACATAATATGTTGCTTGTATACTAGTCATTACATAAAGGCTAACTCAATCAAAGTGAGTCTAGAATGAAAGAGAAAAGTGTAAGGTATGAAATTTTTACTTTTACAATTGTATTGTAGTTTGGACACCTTAGAGAATGTTGATTACACATACATGTGCACATTAACTGACACTTAATAAATATTTAATAGTGTAGCTTAATTTAAGTATTGTTTCCTTTAATGAATATGACATATAAGTGTACAATAATATGGTGATTGTTAGTCCTTGCAATGTGATTGAGTCCTCTCCCCTAATATTTAAGGTATTAAAAGAGAAAATTAGAATCAATTTAATTTGTATTATCATAGATGCGTGAATGCTTATTTATTTTAAAATGTGTGTCACTAGACAATTGAAGAAATCTGAAAACTTTGAATGATG
>VDFB02326097.1:0-12571 GCA_007258455.2 Sequoia sempervirens
GCCCGACTTTATGTAGCTTTCAAAAAGAAACAAAAAAAAGTGATTGTAATGCACATCATGACAACCATATTTTTGATAATATGTAAAAATTGAAAGAATGAATATTATATGTAATGAATGAATGTGAATATGTTAATTAATGAATGTTATATGTTAATGAATGAATGTTATATGTTATTAATGGATGAATGAATGATTAATGTTATATGATTGGGTATGGGAAATTGAGAGTGATGTGAGGGGGGGGGGCCAAATGAGCTTCCACTGTCACAGTGGTTGTCCTGTTAAGTAGAGAATATTAAACTATTCTCGAAACAAAGAGAAGCTCAATAAGGTAATGCACTTTTCAATATAAGAAATGCATCGTTTGAAGCATCAAACCAATATGCAGTCTGTATGTATGATCAATCGTCAATCTCCACAATGGTACATTTCCACGAATATTTTAAAAAAAAAAAAAATTGATGCTTCGTCGCAATTTTGACGAAAACCACCGACGAATCAACAAAAAGGTTCGACAAAGTTTCTATAGCTACAACGAAGGTTTCATCATAACTCCTTGCCCATTTCATCGCAATTTTGACGAAATTTTGGCGTTGTTTCCACGCTACTCCTTGCCCATTTTGTCGCACTTTCGACGAACTTTTGGTGTTCTTCCGACGCTACTCCTTGGTATTTTTCATCGTAAAGTTGATGAACTCTTGGTGTTGTTTCGACACTACTACTTGCCTATTTCGTTGCATGTTCGACGAACTTTTGGTATTGTTTCGACGCTACTCCTTTCCCATTTCGTCGAAATGGCAACGAACGTCTGGTGTTGTCTCGACGCTACTCCTTGCCCATTTTGTCGAATTGGTGATGAACTTCTGGTGTAATTCGTCGGTGGATACATGAAGTGTTTGTCGATATTCCGACGACAATCTGAGCCATTTCACGATGCCGACGACCGACGATTCTTTGCCATTATTTTGATGTTTAATTCGTCGTCAACCTTTCGACGAAAAAATAGCAACGAAAATATTTTCGCCATTTCGTCGCGTTTCCGACAAAGATTTGTCGAATGACCAACAAACGGCCGTCGAAAAATGGTGTCAAATTCAATAGTGTGTGCCACCTTTTAGCTGAGTTGAGTGTGTTGTTTTGCATGGATGCTACTATCAATTCTCATTCCTTTTCTATAGGCTAGATCTAGTCTCCTTGATGCTATATAAATAGAGAGGCAATCTCTTTAGAATGGAACACATTCCACAAGCTTTCTTGTGCAATATATCTGCATTATTCTACTATATTTTGAGAGAGACCTTTGAGTATTTGTGAGAGTATTTTAGCACATTAAGTGAAGTCTTTTATCAACTTGTGAGATAGAAGTTATTGTGGCATTGAATGAGAGATCAAAGTTAAGCTAGTTGTGGTTTTGGAAAGCTGAGTTGTATCCACTCGATTAGATGAGCGAATACAAGCATGAGGATAATCTTTCTTTATTTGTCTTAGCTTTTGAGAGATTGTTTCATGATTGCTTTAATCAGTCTATTGTGAATACTTGCATTTAGGGGAAAATAGTATTGCTTTGAAAAGGAATTAGAAGTTGTTTATACTATTTTTTGAAGTGCTTGTAATTACTCCATAATAGGAGGAATTGTTTGTCATAGGTATTAATATAGTAGAGATGATTAAACAAGGGTAGCTTAAGGATTACTCATAGCTAAGTTATTTGTTTACATTAGATAGCTAGTGGGTTACTCCTGGGATTGTTGTCCATTGAAGGGAGGGAACTTGTACATTTTCTTTAAGAGTAGAAATACTCTAGAGTATGTGATATTAATGATAGGTTAATTCTGGGGTTAAAGCTTACCCATGGGAGAAATTACCTATGCATATATTATAGTGGTCTTAAGTCAAAATGAGCTTAAGCAATGTAAGTGAATAATTGACCATCACTCGAAGTATTGAGTGAGAACACTTTGGCCAAAGTAGTGTGATTGTCTTTGTCTCCATTGTCAGTTCACCATGTCCACGTAGTGCATGCTAGTTGCAGATTGTAGAATTACAAGTTCTAGTCATGTAGGGCACAACACTAAGCTCAGTGCGGTTTTCCATATGGGGTTACTCAACCAATATCTTTGTCAAATGGTAGGGCCATCTAACCTGTGAGGTAGATGTGTGGGGGACTGCATTTAAGTCCATGGTTGGAAAAAAAGTGCTTGAGTGATGCTTCTCCTCCTCAGTAGGTGACAGAAGACCAAGGTTTTGGAAGGCAGATTCCTGGACCATCTATATATATTGCCCTAAAGCTCGGTTGAGCTATGTATGTAATTGTGTACATTCTTGTACTATTATAATTTGTGAAATTATTACAATGGAATGCCATGGAATTTTTGAAATAGTGTTATTTCAATTGTGCATGTAATTTACACTATGGAAAGAAATTTTTTTATTGCTATGTTTTGGCATCATGGTTTATCACTTGAGGTGAAAACATTGGAAATTTTACTATGAAGAACACCAAGGTTGTTACATCTTTCTAAGATCTTCATAGAAATCCACCTATGTTTTCTAGATTCTACTTGAAGCAGTTATATCTGTTGTTTTAAACCATTCTTGCACTTTTCAATGATAACCATATATTTTGTCCACATAATTGTTACTTTTCGATTTTTTTTATATTTCTTAAGATATCATAAGGAATCTATTTGTGACTTTCATTCAATTTTAATAAGCCTTTTTTTCTACAAATTATAAAATATGTGTTATAAACAATCAATTTTAGCTTATACTTTATAAAAATTGCACATAAGTGCCTCTTGTTTCTTGTTATAGTGGTTATAATTTCAATGTTAATACATTTTGAGAGGGTTGGAAAATATGATTTAAACATTCATTATCTTTTTTCTCTCTTGGTGTTTGTTGTTATCATGGTTGAATCTAGGAGTGTTGAGCTCTTCATTCCACACAATTATCACATATGAAAACTAAAAATGAAATAACTACTACAATCTAAGGGATTATGACAAATGTTGGCTAAAATATCACCATTGTTTTAAAGGAGTTTCATTTTTTTGCTTATTAAAAAAAGTTAGATGAAGTCATGGGTTTAACTAGATTATATGTATCAGATAATTTATTGTTTTAAATTTGCAATCCCTTCCTCTCACTCAAATTCAAAGTTATTCACCCCTTTGCTAATATCTATTTTATCCATTTGAAGAGCACACTTGTGTTCTTCAAATCTACTTGTCCTTTTGAGGGGACATCCCATCATCCAATTCAATCCCAAATCCAAAACCTATCCAAACATCAAAGCTTCCTTCAAATCTAATATTATTCAGTCCCAATCAATCAATAAAATCAATCAATCCTTAATATTTAACATTTGGGACATCATCTATCAAAAATTGATATACCACCAAGTGCCTATATTTACTTTCCTTAAAATAGCATTTCTTTTTGTAGTCACAACACCATTTCAAAGAGGGAAAAATCTAGACACTGAAATCTCATATACATTCATCTTCATACCAATTGATGAGAACCATTTATGTTCCATTTTATCCTATATTATATCTTATTTCTATATCATATTACCCACTTTTGTGCTCCATTTTTATATTATATCATGTCTTTTTAACACTTTGTGTTGCACATGATTAAATAAAAATAAGTGCTATTTAATATAGTTTTGAGGTAAAACATGAAAGTAATTATTGGATTATATTTACTAACAATCATTGTCATTCTAGCCTTAGAAAATAATTCATGCAACATGCTATTGAAGGTGGAGAACTGCACCTACCAACAATATAATTTCATCTAATAAATAATTTTTTGAGTAGCTATTTGTTTGTTATATTTGATCTATTTTGTTACAACTAGTGAAGAATCAATTTTATACTTATATCAGTGGAACAACTACAACCAACAATAATTCTCTATATTATTTTGTTGTTGTAATTGATTGTTTGGTTATTTTGTTTGGTTGTTGGCCAAATAAATGCATTTATTCTGAGTTGGTCATTCATAGACTAAAGAAACTCCTTATATTCTTGGATAGTTGTAAATCATGAAATTTGTAAGTTTATAAATGTATTACTCACTCATTTCTTATTAATGCATAATAAATGACATGTAGAAGAGAATAGTGAGGAAGGAGACCTATATGCAAAAAACAATGCAAAAGCTCAAATGTAATATTTTTTATGAAAATGTGTCATAATGCATAACTCACGATTTAAGAAGGATTTAGCAATGTTTTAGTCACCTCATGGATTGGGAGGAGGCCCCGCCCCTAAGAAACGTTAGTGACATCATTTTTTATTTTTTATTTTGGATATTCTTATTATCATTTCATTTTATTATCGTGTGATAAATTTATAAATTCTAGGCTTTCTTTCATGTGTGAAGCATGATAATAATAACTTGTATAGAAAGGAGATTTTAGCAAAGTGTATTTTAGATTTATCTAATTATTTATTGTTATGGTAAATTAGTTTAAATCATTTCTATAGCACATTGTTCTTGTAGCATATAGTTCTAGTAGCATGTATAATTCATGTAGCATATAGTTCTAACAACCTGCATAGTTCCTATAGCCTACAGTTCCACCAGCTTGCACAATGCCTATAACAATATTATTTATAGTTCTTGTAATAGTTTTAAAAGAGTTCAATTTTACTTTCTAGTTTCATTTCATTATACTCGCCTCACTACTTGCAATCCTTGCACATATGGCCACTCAAACTAAAATTATAGTTATCAAACGTTAAATCTATCCCATTGCTTACTTTAGTTTTGGCCTATCACCACCACCCTCATCTTGACACCTAACAACATAATCACTCATCTAATTATTAAATAACTTGTCTTATCTTAACTAATCCACTTCATTAAAATTAAATTGAATAAACAATTGTTATTATTTAATTAATTTGAATAAATCATTTTGCCATAAATATTCAAATATTAAAATAAATCCAAATTTATAATAGCCACAAATAATTTAATAAAAATCATGATTTACACTCCATAAATCAACTAATCTACGAACATAATTAACCAATCAATCAACATAGTTAACTAATCAGTCAATTTAGTTAACTGAATCAGTTAATTTAGTTAACTGAATCAGTTAATTTAGTTAACTTATCAATCAACATGGCTAACTCATTAATCAAAATAATTCGATAATTCAATTGCATAAATAAGTACTCAATTAAATGAGATAACTAGCTAATTGCCTTCATGAAAATGGGTAATAACTACTACCTCTTCACATCCATTCCACCATCAATGGGGTAAACTTGCGATCCAAGATCAAATTCTAGCCATTCACCAACTTCATCAAAACTCTATAACACCCACTTCATCAAAACTCTATAAATTAAGAGCAAATTCATCATTCTTCATCTCGATTTGGAGCAAGTAGATGTTGCCAAAGTGTACAACAAGCATTCAATCATTGGCTAGAGCATATCCATTTGTCGTCAAGAGGTATTATATTTTGGCTTGAATCATGTCTTCAATTCATTATGTTTATGCAATTCACCCTTTCACTCTATCAAAGGTGAATATGTGATTTGATTTGAAGTTTTTATTTCCTTTTATTGAAATCTTCTTTTGTATTTGAATTTCACACTTACACTATGCAATCAATGATTTGACAAAGCCTTTGTGTAAAGTTGTTCCTAATCTATAAAATTGGATAAATCACATGAAGGTTGTTCTTTTAGAAACGAGGGGTGTAATTGAACTCCTAAACAAATCTATTTTTGTTTGACAAAGCCTTTGTGTAAAGTTGTTCCTAATCTATAAAATTGGATAAATCACATGAAGGTTGTTCTTTTAGAAACGAGGGGTGTAATTGAACTCCTAAACAAATCTATTTTTGTTGAGAGAAAATATTTTGGATAGAGCATACTCTTGAACTGTAAAAGTTTCAGTAAGATATTTAGACCATAAAAGAAAATGTTATAATTGCATATTGCTCAAACCTTCTCTTGTCACACTTGTAAAATCATATTCTTGTAAATAAGAAAAAAAAAAACAAAAAGCAATAATTTTGTCCTTTTAATCTGAATCTGATATGATGGAGTTTAGTCATTTCAATTCTATACTTAGCCTCTTGCGAGGCAAGCATACCTCTAGTATGGAAGTGCAAGCAATCTTCTAATCTACATCACAACTATTCCCAATAACTTTCCTTCCACATCATTACAACTTTTCCCAATAACTTTCCTTCCAACCAATGTGACCATGGCCTCCTTGGACTGCCCTTTGGTATGGTTCTTGTGGTGCGATTCTAGATGTATTTCCAACATATGTTATCAGTATTCCTTAGCTATTTTACAAAGTCCAAAATGTTTTATAGCATCTTGAATCTTTGCAAGAATAGGTAGTGGTGGTTCAGAAGTATTTCCAACATTTATTATCAGTATTCCCTAGCTGTTTCACTAAGCCCAAAATGTTCTATAGCATTTTTAATCTTTGCAAGAATAGTGTTGGTTCAAATATATTTCCAACATATGTTATCAGTATTCCCTTGCTATTTCACAAAGCCCAAAATGTTCTATAACATCTTTAATTTTTAGAAGAATAGTGGTGGTTCAGATGTATTTCCAACATTAACTATTTCACAAAAGCCAAAATGTTCTATTGTATCTTTAATCATTGCAAGAGGTTCAGATGTATTTCCAACATTTGTTATCAGTATTCCCTGTCTGTTTCACAAAGCCCAAAATGTTCTATAGCATCTTTAATCTTTGCAAGAGTAGTGTTGGTTCTTAACCTCTCCATTCACCTTTCTTCTGTATTTGGGGTGCCTTGTGGATTTGATTAGGAGGATGGACCTTTTGGATCCCTCATCCATCTCATGCTTCATTGATGATCTTAGGCTTGACCAAGATTTACCTCCTTATCTGGTTAGGAACTCCTCCAAGGTACACCAAACAGCACATTACTGTCTTGTGTGCACAATCTCAATTGAATTGCTTGCCTTCAAAATTTCCTCTCACTGAGTCTGTTTCTTTATGGATGTCTGTCGTTGCAAGGGAATCATTTCACCTTGATGTCTTGCTCTTGCTGATTTGTTAAGGGTACAATCTTGAAAATCTAGTTACAACAAAAAAATCCACACCAACCAAGGATGACGAGAATGCTCTTATACCAGTTTGATTTGTAATTAGGCTAGGTATACCAATTTTTAACTGCTAAAAGATAGATATGAACTTAATTAAAATAAAATTCATTCAATTACTGTTGTAACCAAGTGCTTTGCTTAAGGACATCAACATAGAATTGGAGTGGTTGTCAGAGTGGAGATCTTTAAATCAACAGTAAAAAGATAATTGCCCCCTGAATGATGGCAATGACTTTCTGCAACATACAAAACCTGGCATGCTTCATTTTTTTCTTCCAT
Organism: Sequoia sempervirens; assembly: GCA_007258455.2. NCBI lineage: Eukaryota > Viridiplantae > Streptophyta > Pinopsida > Cupressales > Cupressaceae > Sequoia > Sequoia sempervirens. The sequence goes on from VDFB02326097.1 coordinate 7,409, forward strand.
ATATGATGACAAGAATTGTATGAGAAATTTTTTAATTGGGAACAATGTTGCACTACCTATCTATTGTTGTTGTTGTTGCATACAGGACTGATAATAGTGCAGAGCATGTTAGAAATGCTTTGATTATTCTACTTGATGTAACAGGTAAGCCTTGGTTTGCTATTATGGTTATTATGTCTGGATTGTGATCTATGCAAGTGGTGTAGTTTGACAACAAAAAATGACTAAAACTAAGTGCACCACACTCTTCTACATTGTGGCAAGGCCATCTTAAGACAAACAGAAGGGGCATCACTCATTCTACTTCTTTGTATAGAGAGAAAAAACTGTGTTCTTGCCATGTCTGGTGTTCTGGTTTTTAATATAGGATTATGAAAGTCAGTTTCTCCAGTTTGAAGGGAGACACTCAAAAAAGAATTTTGATCAAAGTGTTGAGGCCTTTGAAGATGCAGAGCCCCTCTAAAAAGAATGTCACTGCCAAAGATTCTTAGCCAAAATAGAGTAACTTCAATTCCTCTTATCCTTTGCTAGTTGGAGATGTCCAAAAGCATACACATAATTTTGTAATATACAATTTCAGATAGAGTTTGTACAGTTGTTTCTTTATGATTATGCTTACACATTAGAAACACATAATTCAACTAAAACATAACCAGAGTTTATGGGCAGCTCTGTTTCCCTTGTCCACAGCTGGTAATTTCAAACACTACAAATGCTGACCACAGATTGATTTTTGTTTTGCCATAAATCATGAGTTATGTCCTAATATTGATTAGATTGATAAGTGGTCTACAACATATCCAAATAATGAGTTTTTGTAATCACTTGTAAAGAATAAACATTAACAGAAATCCCCTGTTTAATAAAATACTAGCCACCAGATATCTTTTCTTTGAAAATCTCTCTATCCAATCCCATATTATATAGTTATGAAATGATGTTCTCCAACAGTGTCCTCTTTGAATTAAAAACCCAATCGCATGTACTATGCTCTTTTGTAATCTAGCAACAGAAAATTTTTGAAAAGCCCAAATATAAAAATATTTCTAACTAGGATGCTTTTTGTTGACTAGCAAAATAGCATTGGTTTTATCATGGTAATAAATTTCTTTGGCAAATAGCTGTATTTAGATTTTTGGTAACAATGCTATGAATGACAATGCCTATAAATGGTAGTTGCATTTTCTTCTAGTAGTCAACCATCTATCTCAAAACAAAGGCAACCAATGGATGGGAGCCTAAGGTCCATTTAGTGTGGTGCTAGAACAAGTATTTTCCATGATCTTCTAATGTATGTCCACATTTCTTTAGAATAGATGTTGAAAATGTATTTGGTATAAAATGTTGAGGGAATAACTTTTTTATTTGATAATGTGTTTTCTTAGTGTATTAAATTATCTTCTTTTATTAAAGACTCAATTATGTAATTTTTGAAACAAATTTATTTATCCATATTTTATAAGTAATTAGCTTACATGAATTAATTTCTCTTGAACATGGATGGTCCATTGCGTACTTATTGTATCTAGGTGATGCACACATAGATGAAGTATTGGGTCTTCTCAAGAGGTCACCTATCCCAATACTACTTTGACCCAAGGGTACTTAATCATGAAATTTTTTCTCAAATCAACCTACTTAACTTGCTACCCTATTTGCAAATTCTTTAAAAAGTGTTATGCCTCATAAACCATTCATTATAAAGCCTCTTTAGTTCATCTAAGGACAAGTAGGAGGTATTTTTTGTAGTGTATCAAATTATGTTTTATCATTATTCAACTGCATAGTTTTTGAGTCAAACTCACTAATCCATATTTCATGAGTAAAAACTTGCACAAACTCATATCTGATTAGCATGAATAGTTCACTTAGACATTGTATCTAGTGATACGTGTAGTGTGAAGCATTGAGACTTTCAAGGAGGTCAACCATCCCAATAGTACTGCAATTCAAACATGCTTAACCAAAATTAAGACCTATATCTATAATAATTAAGACTTCTTATGTAAAAATTAAAATTAAGTTTGTATACAAGTAAAGTAGAAATGTCACTCCTAAAAGTACCATAGTCTTCAAAATATCAACCTTGATCTTCTACAACTCCCTCCATCTTCAAGATAGCCTCTATGGTGTCATTACCCTTGATCTGCAACAACAACAAATGTACATGTGGGTTCCATTACAAGGGAGGTATCTAACAAGTCAAGGGCTTGAGCACCCACCAAAACAAATGTTTCACCTCTCTCTCTTTGTTATGAGGGTTTTTTCCCCCTTTCAAATTTTCCTCTTTAGAGAGTGATGATTTTTATAGGGTATGTGACACATCCCTAGCTCCTATTGTGGTGGCTCTATCTTCTCTAAAGCTCAAAGTTAATAACCTTGGGGTTGATGATAACCCTAAAGTTGTGGTTTCTCTTCAACAATGCTTTAGACTTATTAATGTAGTTGTCACTTGCTCTAGTGCTCTATTTGTTGGGGGGAACTAAGTCTTTGGGGACCAACAACTCTCTTTGTAGTCCCAGTAGAGTTTTCATTCCTTACATGGACTTTTCTAAAATATGATCAATAATTTATAAATTTTATCCAAATCAAACTCCTATAGTGGTGTTCAAAGAGGATGTGGTTGAATAGGAAGAACATCTAAGAAAAGCAACTCTCATCCATAAATTTTTGAACTTCTAGCCCAACCTAGCAAAGATTCATGAAAGGGTGAATCAACATTGGAATCCTATGATTAAACATGTTTTCTTTATATGTCATCATGCAAAAGGATGGTTTCTAGTTGTATGTCAATCTTGTTCAAATAAGGAGGCATTGTTCAAGGGGACCCTTGGTTTTGGGACAAGGATCTTTTAGGCCTTAAAGCATGGTCTCCTATTTTTAGTCCTTTCATAAAACCCTTCCTAGTTTATTTTATTTTAGTGAGGCTTTTGATCCCACCTCTACAATTTTGGATTGAGGAATATTTGTCCATCGTAAATTCTTTAGGTCATATTTTCCATTTTTTAGATGTGAATGAGATGTTGTTTCATTTTATTTTTACAAGAATCTTGTTTGGATTTGATTTATTCAAGAATTTATTAAAATAAATGTATTTAAGAGTTGGCAATAAGGTTTAGAAACAACTTGATTATGAAGGAATTAGCTTTAGATGCAAATTGTGTTTTGCAACTAGTCACTTGGGTGTTAGCTTCCCAAAGTTTCCTCATTCAAGGAATCATCCTTCCTCCTCAAGGAATCCACATGGTGGAAGGGTGTTGAGCCATAACACTTGGTGGCCAATTCTAATATGGTGGTTGATTCAAATGCCTCTTTTGAGTGTGCTTTCTCTACTTCTTTTGACTATCTAACTACCTCATTGGTTGTTGAATCACTTTTTTTTGCAAAAAAATATGATTCCTTCTCTTACACTTTTGTCACATGGGTAAGTCTATTTCTTCTGTGAAAATTGTGACTCCTTATCTCAACTCTTATGTGGCATGTGGGTCTTCTTATTTAGAATATGACAAGTTATTACACCTATATTTTTGGGAGGGATATTCCTCTTGATGAAGCTCCTTGGTTCTCTTAATGCTTCAACTATAGTGGAAAAAGAAAAAAGACACCTTCTTCTAAGGGCATTAAAGCTAATAACAATATACTCTTTGTTCTCATGTTAAAAGGGGTTAGTATGATTTACCCTTCCATGACTCTTGTGGAATTCTTTGTTTGGCCTCTCAATTTAATGGAATTTGACATTTGCTCCTCTATTAAGGGTCTAAAGCTTCTCCTTTTTATATTTTGATATATTTTTTATAAAATGGGAGAGGGCTCTTATGTCTTGCTTGAGTAGTAAAAATTAAATCAAGACCTTTTAATTTAGTTTTTTCTATTGTAGAAAATATAATTGACTAGAAAAATGATAAGTTTCTCTTGAGGTTATTGAAGAATAAAAGTGTAGTTCCCTTTAATCCATTACATTGACTAAATAATGCAAATAGTATGAAAATCTCTCTTGTTTGGAACTTCAAAATCTAGTCATGCATTTTATTGACCTTTAGAAGTGGGCCCTTGAAATTTGTAGTCTCAACCATGACATTTGCTGCCATAAAAATTGAACTATTCTAATGAAGTCTCATTCATGGTTCTCTTAGAGCATACATATTATTTATGATGGATAATGAGCTATGTCCTAGAGTTCATGTATTTATATTGATTTATTCATTCTCATAAAAAAAATTATCTCCTTTATCAACTGAATATTATGCGTGAAAATTCTCACTACCTTCCTTTATTTATCAAGGGTTTTTCACTATTGCTTTTGTGTACTATTTGTTTGATTTATTTCCTTCTCTTTGTCTAGGCCATGGCAGTAACTATGGAACCTTTTGATTTAAAATTGCAATCTCTAGGTTTGATGTTAGTTTTACCAATCAATTGTTTGCTACCAACAACTTATACATGGAAAGGGATACATGCTATTTAGTTGTTGGTGTTTTAACAATTCAAATTGAAGTAAAAAAATCATTTCTAAAGTTGCACATAGAGAAGTAGAATGGATTCATGGCATCTTGCATTTCAGCCCTGAATGTTCAAGTGTTTATGGATTGGTTTCTTGTTACTTTATCTCCATTCATCGAGTATAACACAATGGATTTATTTTCAATGACCTTTCCCACACTTTTCCCTACTAGCATGGTTTTATTTAGACAAGCAAGCATCAAAGAAGTAAAAATGCATAAATATGCCCTACATATTTTGAGATACTATGATAACAATTTTGGCCAACATCCCTAATTGTACAACTTCTTGTTAAATCATATGGTGTGCGACCAAAGCTAGTCTATATTTTTCATATTTATAAAGAAAAACATGGAAAACATCCTTCTTCATATATAGTTATGGACCTTTGTAAATGGTTGCAAGGCATACCTAATATAAAGAATGTTAAAATCTTATTATGTGCCACCAAATTTAATCTACATATGTTATCTTTGTGAAGAAAAACAAGGAAGACAACCTTCCTTGTATGGTTGCGAACCTCCATGAATAGGTACAAGACTTGATGAAAAGATTGCTAATCACTTGATGCATTTTGGTTTGAAACTTTGTGGAATCAAGCCCTTCTCAACTAGGCATTGAGAATAGTTTTTTGATATGATCATTTAGGTTGTTTTCCAAAAA
>VDFB02326098.1:0-15225 GCA_007258455.2 Sequoia sempervirens
CTATGTGACAATAAATATGAGATTACAAACCATTTCCCAATCTTCCCAATTGGCTAGCCTCCCACCCACCCCTATAGTTGGGTGGGGAACTATTGCTGGTTGAGGGCGAGAAATCGACCTGGGAGATAGCATTGATTGCACTCAACCTGATATTCTCGGGGATAAGAAATTCATTCTGGCTGGTTGCACCTCATTTGCTAGTTCCTTAGGTATATGGGCTTCTTCGGGAGCAGAGCATCGTTGGAGAGAGGGCTTGAGAGCAAAGCTCCAGGCGCCCTACGGATGAACCCCTATCAATCATTGGCGGGTGCCTGTTGTCGAACCCCCTACTCTAGATAGGGCAAGGAGTCTTGTAACAACATTCTCGTATTCTGAGCATTCCTCCATCTACAATAGTTGAGGGAGCGCAACATTCTTGATTTGCATTCCTCTCTCTAGCATTCTACCCTACGGGCCGAGCTCATAGCCCTTTTGTTTCTTTAATCACTTGCTTCAAGGCCCGTTAGAATAGTAGGGAAACCATAGAAGAGTATTCATTTTATTCGTCCAGCCAGTAGCAGGAAGTACTCATTGGTCGTGACGGTGGGCATCAGTAGAGAGGAGGGTGAGGGCGGGTGGGATGGGCTTGCATTGGATGGAATTCATTTGGGGTGGGAGGAGATAGATGGGTGGAATGACTGGGATGGGATAAGGCCACTAATGAATAAGTGAATGTTCCTTCGACTAATGCTACTATAGCCGAGGCTCCTATACAAAAAGAGGTAGTGCCCTTTAATCCGGCGGTCTGGAATCTCTACATTGAAAAGTGGTGGGTACCAAGAAGATGGAATAACCGAGAAAGCCCGGAGCCGAACCTGCTTGTGTCCTATCCTCCATCACTGCTATTCCAGCTATAACGAACGGGTCACCCTACCATACTGTATTCAACGTGCCTAAGCCTTTCCCGTGTGTCTAGAATGGATGAAAGAAAGGGCCTCATGCCCTTAGAATAGTAGGGGCGGGTGGATGGGAAACTATAGTTGCTCCACCCATAATTAATGAGTCGATCAATCTCCTTCATCATCAGTGGGGCACTGAAAGGAAGAATCTCCATTTCATCCATAATGCACACTTCTTGGCAAATTCAACGTCTCGTGTCCCATAGGGATGGGTGGGAGGAAACAATCCTAAATATTTATTTTCTACTCATTGCAATACTGCATCTTTATTTTATAATCATTATAATTCTACGTTATATCTATTGCCGGGTAGGGATGTAGTATATTGTTTGGAACAGACATTAAAATATTGCCAATTAGTTACCAGGGAGGGTTATATCTATTGTCGGGCATAGAGATGTGGCAATAACATGTCCACTTTGCAAAATTTGCAAGAACAGGAACAATGGATAATAAGTTGCATCTATAACATGGGTAGTAGGATTCATCTCAAGTGACTGAATGGAGAGAAAGGGATCCCTCCTCGGTACAGATAGTCTGTACAATGGATTAGCAATCCACCGCCCATAGAATTGTAGGGGCCCCTCTTCTCCATAGTCTTTTAATTGGAATGTCAGATCATGAATATGTAGTACGAATTTTGGGACGTGTAAGATATGGGGATGAGATATTTTGAAAGGTCAGATTACAATTCTTGAATGTGGAAACCAAGGATGGAACGAAGAATATTGGGTGATTTATTTATTATTTTCCCACTATTAAATAATTACATTTTATCAATTTAACTTATGTGCCAATGTTACATGCAACATTAAGTGTCCCCAAGAATAATTACATTAAATACATAATGCAAGGTGTACAACACACCTTTTCCCAACAAGTACCATGGTGAAAACCTGGCAAATAGGCACCATGCATAGCCGGTCATTACTGTACCATCTACTGTCACTCTATTTACCTTAGTCCATAATAAACCACCAACTTTCTGACATCACCTTGACACCTATCACATAAACCCCGTCATTTTCTCCCATGGCTGATAATGATTGACATCAAGTCCTGCATATCACTCATTCGTCACCCCACACACACCATTTCTTCATTTGTCTAGTTGGCTAGTCTTGGCCCTGACTAGGGGAAAAGTTTCATCATGATCAGTGGTAATTTATGGTCTTCGATAACAAAAAATCTTTTTCAGAAAATCCTGTAATTCAGTAAAAATCGTAAAAAATCCTAAAAATCATAAAAGTCCCAAAAATTCAAAAATCATAGAAAGTCTTGAAAAAATCCTAAAAATCATAAAAGGTCCTAAAAAAATCCTAAAAATCATAAAACTTCCTAAAAAAAAGACTTAAAAATTGGAAAATACCCTGAAGAAATCCAAAAACCCAAAACAGAGTCAATGTCAATTAAACTAGTCAAGTCAATCGAGTCGATCATGTTAGTCAGTCTTGGTCATTTTTCTGAACTACGTTGTCTCTGTGCATTTCCTATGTAGGCAAGGCTCACCTTGGATCCCTTGAGACATTAGGTCAGTCCTTTTAGGTTGTCAAAATAAAAATCATGGCTCAATCTTTGGTCATGAAGACAAAGTCATTGGTCGTGTCGAACTACGAGGTCTCTGAGTGTATGATGTAGGCAAGGCCATCTGTCGATGAGCCCCTGAGGCCGCACTAGGTCAGTCCATTAGGGTTCATGACACTACACTGGCACACATGTCAAAATGTCTTCAAGTCAAACAAGTCATCTCCAAACAAGAAAACTACTACACCCAAACTCTGGCAATTCTTCAGTAAACACGTCAAACACATCAGCATGTCAACATTGACATGTAGCCAATAATAGGGTGGGTGCATGAAGTTGGGTTACACTTTTGTGGCCAACTCCAAAAAAAATTTGAAAATGACATAACGTGAGCACGTTATAATGTGCTCGCGTTATGTCATTTTAAAAGCAAAAAAAAAAGTGAAAGTCATTCATTTTCTCTTCTCTATTTTTTTGCTTTGCCCGCGACCAAAAACCGTCATTTTTGTGCTCGCATTCTAGGAGGAGGCATTCTACAAAATTCATCAACAATAGTTTCTTTTCCTTTGCAAAGATGGCACCACAATGATGAAGAGGTGCAGGAGGTAAGTATTGTTTACTATTTGTTTTGAATTTCTTAGTTTCAAATTGATTTTATTTGTTTTAGGTTAGATTTGATTTTTTTAAAATTGTATGGGATGCAAAAATGATCCTGCAACCTCAAAATCCCTCAACAAGAAGAATAGAAAATCCTCCTCACCGCAAAATCCCTCAAAAAATCAACCTCCCACCACCCCACCTAACACTCTGCACTCAAATAAAATTTGAGGGAGGAATTGAGAACAACAAAACAAAGTAGAGATCTTATCAAGAGGGTTGAGTGATCCAAATGTTCAAATCCAAAAATTAATGACGAAAATTCAATGAAAGAGATGTTAAAAAATGTAGATCTCAATAACCCAACATACTCTGAGATGGCAAGATATGAGGCAGCAATTAGGTATACATGCATAAACTATTATATAAACAAGTAAAAGATTTAAAAATTACTAAAGGTGATTTGTGCTCTTTATTCACTGACCCTAGAACAAATCAAAATACTAGCCTCAATGTGAAGAGGTTTCCTATTCATCGGTGCCACCACCAAGAGATTAGGAACCATTTTTATGATAGGTGGTACTTGGTCTTTGATTACCCACCGTGCAACAATTGTGAAGTCCCCCAATATTTTCTTAGGAAACTATACAATGAATTTGTATTGAACCAAATCCAAAATTATTTTGATATGAGGGAGTTCCAGGGGAGAGGTGGGGGGTAGACTCAGGATAGGCCTGGTGCACAATCGGATCCTGCACGACAAGGGAGATGACCTCTCGCTAGGTCGCCTCATGAGCACATTGTTATGCCTGTTGTTGCGAAGGAGAGTGCTGACGTAGAGACATTGCAAGCCATCAACACTTTGACCCCTAGTTTCATCCATCATACTAGCCCTATTGTACAAGCCATCCAGGGGAGTCTTCGGGTGGTGGCCTTTGAACCCATGTGTGTCAATCTTGCAGGGCAACTTGTTCATATGACCCCACCAACACTCAGGAGGCTACTACATAGGATCTGTATGCTGCTATAGGGATGGAGAGGACGGCTGGAATTTTGTATCATGCATATGGCATTGATAATCACATAAAATTCAACATGTTGATTGAATTTAATTTATTAATTTCTATTCTGAAATTCAAGATTAACTAATTTAGTTTTATTATTTTATTAAAATTGGAGGGGCATAGTGTTGAGATTGGATACACCTGTCCTCCACCTACTTATTTCTGTAGTACACCTATTAGTGGGGTATGTAACTAGTAAACAATTATAAATTTATTACATGTTACTAGCATTGTTTTATGAATGCTATTTTAATATGTGATTTTGGATGCTAAACACAATACTATTGGAGGTTTCAAGAAAATACCTCCTAGTGCTAGTGGATTTACTCAAATGTACACGAAGGTAATAGAATAAAGATAATTTAACTAATGAATTCTACTTATTAGATTTGTGTAGTTTATATTCATATTGTTAGTTACGTTGCATTACACATCATTCAAACTCAAAGCATTACTTCAAATTCCATAACTAATAACTAGATGTTGATAGATGACAAAATTTCAACTGCATAATATAGTTGTTTAGAAAGTCAACATAAGCAGCACGATGCAATTACTTCACATGGAGGCATGTGCTTCCAAAGGTGCACCAACATGACAAACTATGGATGCTTGGAAAAATATATGAAACCATAATAGTAAACACACAGTATAGATATAAAATAGTGATGCAGAGCATCATATCAAAAACTCAATCATCAGGTACATCCTGATGTAGTATCCAACAAACACCATCAAGACATTTTCAAGGATTTAACCAAATAGAATCAAGAGAAGATCAAATATAATTTCATCAAATCTTACTCTCATTCAACCAAATCCACTCAAATTCTCTGCAAATGTATTCCATAGGCCATCATTCATCATCGAATTAATCAAGATTCCAATCGGGATCACAATTCAAAGAAAAACCATATTAAGAAAATCCTCAGATCAATCAATTAGATTCACATCATTCTCAACCACCATAAACAACATAAACCCGATTATCGACACTTGAACAATTCATCCTTTCATTTATTCACCACAAGGCAACAAATCAACTAAACCATACCTCACATATTAGTCCATTTATCAAGCAATGTAATTTACACTTTGACTCCAGTAGGGTCTTTACAGCTTTACAAACTCCCTCGCTACAACAAAATTGATTATCTCTTGTGGTTAATCATCACTGCTCACAAAAGGTTTAATAATAATTTCACCCATCCAACCATCAAAGTCACCAAACCTGTCTTATACACCTTAACAAAATTTAGTAACATCAATCATATCATTAGTTTGATAGTAACCAAGCACTCAATATCATCCTTTATGTTGTTTAAACAAACATCTTTGTTTTGATCAGACAATTTCATATTCCTCTAGTAGGTTTGTCAACCATTGAATCAGGTAGTTACATTCCTATCTCAGAGCTTATTAAAAAACTTAATGCACATTTAGAAACACTTTCTAGCACATCACAACATATCTTGAAGTTCTTAGACATTTGACATAAAGAAAATCATCATATTTTAGACTATCCTCTAAAGAAAGGCTAGTAGATTAGGCCTGTTTTACAAAGGAGACCCCTTCAAAACTATTCCAAATCACTCAAAACCTTAAAAAAGTCTTCAAGCATGTCTTAGAACTCAATATTTCACCATTTATAGGGATTGAAAACCATGAAAATGTTCTGATCCAATAAACCCTCGTTTATAGGGTGTAAAAGCACAAATCAATGAGGGTTTTGTGAAAAATACTCTTGCAAACCTCTATTTTTCTGGCCACCACTTGGACCATGATTTTTTATGTCTTCCAATACCTTCTAAATCATTTTCAAGCCTCTACAAGCTTTATTTATTCATGACCCATGATCAGAGTATCACTTTGTAGGAAAATCCTCTATTTCGAAAGTGTAGCAACAATCACCCATGTATCTAGAGGTTTTCCCTACAATTTGGCAATCAAAACATGAAAAACATCCTAACATTAAGCTACTCCACCAATTTACTTGACCTACATTGGTGGAGTAGTGAAGAAAAACCCTATTGGACTCTCAAACTTGCTTCTAAAAGGACTCTGTCGGGCACTGAAAACTGCCTCTTATTATTTTGTTTCCTGAAACTAACCAAGTCCAACTCTTGAAATTGGAAACTAACTCCTCTTTACATGTAGTCACACTATGATTTAACTTTGGGTTTTCCTAAATTACCAACACAAGAAAACAAAACATTGGAGTAATGCTGCAAACTCAGAAACAGGGAATTTTTATTTCAAAATCTAATTACAAGAACACAAAATTTTTCTTTTTCTCGCCTTTACATGCTTTTTAAAGATATTTCCTTTTCCATAAATATCTTTCCATCAGTTGAAACTACCCCTTTTAACCCTTAATATGCCTGATTTCTTTGTTTTTGTCAATTTAACAACTTTTAACAATATTACATTATTGCATTGTTTGCATTTTCCCACTTTGACCACCTAGAACTTACCCATAACCTTAAATACATTCAAATAAGACCTAATATGACCTTGAACATGCTTTACATCATTTTTCCATGACCTTTTGTGATTGACTCAATACAAATTTGAACACTCATCTCTTTTGCAAAATTGAAAAGTATTTGATGACCTAGGTGCTCCTGCACCAATATCTCACCCAATTGAATCAGGAGAAGATCAAATTGAATAAGCAACTAAAATTTCTTTCTATTTTCATCAAAAATCACATTGTTTCATTTTCAAACCACAAGGCAACAATAATCCAACTCATTTCAATACTTCTTCTTATCATCCTCAAGCTTCAAACGTCTTATTTATTAGCAAAAATGACTGATCCATGCACAAGAAACCTAATTAGAGTCACTAAACAATCCACTCTTTCATCATTCACCAAGGCACCCTTCCACTCAATTTGCTTTACCTAGGAAAAATAACCAAACACCAATCTTTCATGTTACAACCTATATCCATCAGATCCTAACACACCTTTGTCATCATCAATTTATTTGAATTCAAAGCAAAAACTTGATAAAGAGCTCTAAATCTTTCAATTCCTTAAACAACTCACCAAATTTTCACTTTTACCAACTAGTTCCTCAAGAACAAGATACTACAATCAACCATTTACACCTCAATCATTTCATCTGACTTCCAAGACATTACTCACATCATGTTTTTGACTAAAACAAACCTGGTTCATATCCACATAATATTGATTTATCAAATTCATAAGTTCTTATGTAGTCAAATTACCATTTCCACCTAGGGACATATTTCTACAACATATCAAATCATCATGTTTGGTATCTTCACATTGATGGATCTATGCCAAAATAAACATTTAAATCTCTTTATTTACAGAATTACACACTTTTACAGTCTTACCACCATTTTGCTTGTAGGTCACATACACCTTAATCGGGTGATTTCTTTCCATTCACTTTGTATATCCACATTCCCAATGTACATACAAGAGCCTTTTTTAACACATCATAACATATCAAAAGTTCTCAATAGATTGTCATAAAGAAATCACCAGATTCTTGAATTGTTTGCTGGAAAGGGCTACTAATTTAGGCCTAAATTACAAATAAAGTGCTCATAGTTTATCACCAAAATACAAAAGGACTGAAAAAAGTCATTCATCATGTCACAAAATTGAAGAATCAAAAATTTTTAGTGACAAAAAGGCTCGATAAATCACTGTTCCAAAAAACCCCTATTCTATGCACAAATCAAGCCCTACAAAGGAGGGTTTATTGCACAAGGTACTTACAAACCTTAAATACTCCTGCCACCACCACAAACACCATGGAAATAGCCTGCATAAGATTTAGAAATGATTCAGAGTAGTAGGGAAGGAAAAATCACAATCACAAATGGCAAAGTCACTCCACTGAATGGTTCTCTCAAATACTCTTATGAGTCCTAAACTCCACTATTCTTTAAGAGATCAACCCCACACACCTAGGGTTCACAACTCAGACCACTCACAAAGCTTGAAATTTTGTGGATCATGTCTCATTAAGTCAAAACAAGGTTTAACAACAATCTAGCACTTAGGTTTCAACAAACACCCATCACTATGGTGACTTAGACCTCACTCTCTCTTAAGGCTTGCAGCCCTTGCCCGGTAGGATAGTCAGAATAAAAAAACACAAGGAATATTGTTAAGATACCAAACCTATGGATTCATACCCCTAATATGGACCCCTAAAAGGTTCCAAAACCCTTCCTCTTGACTGTCAAAACTTCACTCACAATGGCCCTTTCTACCGCTGCTCCAAAAGGTCTAATTCATACACCTACACCTGGGTCTTGACTATCTAGGCTCTCCCCTTCACCCCAAAGACAAAATTTAAACTCCTATAGGTTCTCCACACCTGTTTCCACCATTCATAAGTGCCTCTTAAATAGATTCTTTGAAATCAAGCAAAAACTCATTTTTTTTGCTTGTCAATTATGCTTGCCACATAGAGATGTCAAGCTAAAATTCATGCAAAACTTCCAACAATGAGCCTTCCATTCTCCAAAAAATTGAGGACATGATATTGCAGCCTTATATCTTCCATACCACTGAGATTTAGCAATTTCACAACCTGGGAATGGAAGAAATATACATTTTCACCCAAAACCCCAATTTTAAGGTTTTTCAGACCACCTGATAGAGAAATTGGAATATCTCCCTTGATACTCAATGAAATCTCACCACTCCAACACCAAAGGAAAGAAAGCTTATTCAATTACCCATCCAACCATTATGGGCTTGGAGCATGAAAGTGAACATATAGTCCGTACTAGGTACGGGATCAACAAATTCTTCAGAAAAACATAGGAAAAACAACAAACTTCTTATTGAAACTTATTCAAAACATCAACATCAACCTTTCCTCAACCAAGAGAGGCATATTTGAAGTTTTAAAAACTCCCTCCAACTTCTTGCAACTGTATTTTGAAAAGAGAGACATTGGAAAACAACTAATCTCATGCTTTGACTTCTAATTGCCTAGTTAAGGAAATGTGAGCAACTTCTACCAACTGGACCGCAAAGAGCCTTCCAAAATGTGTCAAAGTCATTTAAAACCTTGTCAAAAAGTAAGGTGACTCCCCTCAGGCGTCTAGATATAGCAAGGCATCCTTTTTCCTTATTTTTCCAAGATGCACTAGACTTACAAAGGAGGATGGAGACCTTGTTGTACAAAGAAGTTGGTCACCAAGACCAAAAACTCAACCAAAAACCTAGAAGACCTACTAAAAAGCATTGAAATGGTCCATAAGACCTTATTCCATCCATAAAAAAGAAACAAAACATGAAAAATTAGTCTAGGTCCCTTAGACCCATGGGTGCTCCTGCACCATACTCCCAAGCAAGAAAAAGATCTCAAGTCCTCTTTGAGATCAGGTCTTCTACAGTAGGTCCATGTTGTTTAATAATATTTTCTAACATCCATGTTGCATCCTCTTTAGGTAGACCTTTCCATTTGACCAGGTATTCCTTGTAAACCTTCCTTCTAGTCTTCTTTGTCTCCTTGGTGTCTAGGATGCATTCAAGAGTCATAGGTTGGCTGGGGGGTAGTTCCTTCACCCAATCTTCATCCTCCATTGTTGTTGTACCTTCTCCATCACCTGCATTCACAGAAGATTTGAAAGGATTCAAGTCAGAAATGTTGAAGATAGGAGAGATTGCCACCCCAAGAGGTAGCTCTATTTCATAAGCATTTTTTCCAAACTTGTGGACCACCTTGCAAGGTCCTATCTTCTTCATCATGATTTTTGTATACTTTCCTTTTGGAAGTCTCTCCTTCTTCAAGTGTTTCATCACCAAGTCTCCAACCTTGAATTGGACATTCCTCTTCTTTAAATCTGCCTTTTCCTTATAATTCTCAACATTCTTTTGAAGGGTTTCCTTCACTTGTTGATGAATATCCCTGATTGTAATAGCAAAGTCCTCACCTAGAGCACTTCTCTTAGCAACTCCTTGTAGATCTCTTAGTTCATAGACCCCTCTAGGGTGCATTCCATAGACTACTTCAAAAGAGATTCTACCAATGCTCCTATTCATGGAGTCATTATATGCAAATTCAGCCTGAGGTAAAATCAGATCCCAAGCTTGCCCATGCTCCTTGGTAAAACATCTTAAGAGGTTTCCCAGTGATCTATTCACCACTTCAGTTTGTCCATCCATTTGTGGATGGTATGCAGAGCTAAATGATAGATTTTTGCCAAGTTTCTTCCACAAGGTCCTCCAAAAGTGACCAATGAACTTAGAATCCCTATCAGAAACAATGCTTAAAGGAAGTCATGTAATCACAATACCTCCTTAAAGAAGAGACCTGCTATATGAGATGCATCATTGGTGCATTTTCAAGGAAGAAAATGTGCCATCTTACTAAATCTATCAACTACCACAAAGATACTATCAAAACCTCTTTGGGTTCTAGGCAACCCCAAGACAAAGTCCATACTTACACACTACCAAGGCCTATTGGGAATGGGTAGTGGCTGATAGAGTCCTACATTTGATGAAGTTCCCTTTGCCATTTGACATATTGTGCAGCCTTCCACATACCTTCTTCTGCTTGTTCTAATCATCTTGTCAAGGCCGAAGTGACCTCAAGGGCTTTCTAGCTGTGTTTCTCCTTTGATATTCTCCTCATTGAGCATTTACACACACACAAATGAGTTCCTTTGAAAATATTTTGCAATAAAGGATTAGAGAATTCTGTAAGAAAAGAATTCAAATGTTGTTCCCTGAAACATTGTAGCATGTGCCTCCTTGAAATCACGAGATCTTTCATGATACATGTCAACTTCAATTCTTCAGCTCCATGCACTGGATTTGGATCTCACTACAAATGCCATCCTAAGGAAAGCATCACCACCTTATTTGCTTGGCCCTTTGTATGATTTAGCTTGAGAGGTATAGGCTTGCAAAGACTCTTCCACTTCAATATTACATGGTACGATTTTTCATGTGCATTCAAAAGAAACTCAAGGCATGATTATAAATTATAAACAACAAATTCTTTAGGTAACAAGTGGTTCATATCCACTTTTTGAGGGCTTGGACCATAGCGCTTTAATTTAAATCATCAGGAAAAAGTCTTCCTCTTTCTTCACATTCGACCCTCTCACTTTGAAAATGCAAATGCAGATGTGGCTCAAACAACCCCTAGCGGTGCTAGCATCACACTCAATGGTAAAAAATTTATCAAAATCAAGGAGCACAATTATAGGCTGTTGTGCTACTCTCATTTTCAGATATTCAAACCCTTTATTAGCCTCATTGGTCCAAGAAAACTTACCTTTGTTACCTCCTTTGATGGTGTCCAAGATTGGTGCAAAAATTTGGCTAAAGTTCTTAATGAACTTTCTATAAAAGCTTGCAAGTACATGGAAGCTTCTCACATCTCCCATGGATTTTGGTGTTGGCCAAGTAAGAATAGCATCCACCTTTGAAGGATCCATTTTCAAACTTCCCTTGGAGATGAAAAAACCAAGGTAGACTAGTTCTTCCTTCATGAATTCACACTTTTCCATGTTTATCAACAACTTCTCCTCTTGTAACCTCCTTAGTACCATGTCAAGGTGCTTCAAGTGTTCTTCTTTAGACCTGCTAAACACAAGGATTCCATCTAAATAAACTACAACAAACTTTCCAATGAAGGTCTCAATACCTCATTCACCAGGCACCTCAATGTCTGAGGAAGTTTGTCTTGAGGGAGATCACCAACCACTCCTTAGAGCCCTTCATTGGTTTTGGGGTTTTCTTCCATTCCATCCCCCTCTCTGATCCTTATCTAATGAGACACCCTCCTTAGATAGATCTTGGAAAAATGTGCTCCCTGATGAATAATCCATGAGGTCCTCCATTCTTGGCATCAGGAACCTATATCTAATTGCATGAGCCTATTAATGGCTCTTGAATCAGTGCAAATCATCCAATTCCCATCCTTCCTTGGTTCTAGGATAGTAGGAACAACACATGGGCTCAAACTCTTCCTCACTAGGCCTTTATCCATCAACTCTTGCACTTGTCTTGCAATCTCCTCATTTTGAGCGGGTGTCATCTTGTATGCAGCCTTATTGGGAAATGTAGCCCCTAGAATCAGATCAATATGGGTAACCCTTATCCCTAATGGGGAGTAGGGAACTAGGTAATTCATTCCTGCTGTTTCTTGTACCTTTCCAACAACTCTTGTTCTTTTTGAATTTGCATCCTTCTTCTTCTTTGGCCAGACGAATCCATTCCTTTTTAACTTCATAATCGGAGGAAAGAATCTTCCTCCTCCTTCTCCAAGGTATTTAACTCCTTCTCACCACCATCAAAACCTGAGCCCTTCTTTGCCTTGTCTTCTTCTAGGAGAAGTGAAAGGTTGTAAGTCTTCCCATCCTTCACAATGGAGTATGTGTTCTTCTCCCCACCATGTTTGTTCTTCCTATCAAACTACCAAGGCCTACCATAAATATATAGTTTAATAATTGTACTCAAAATTTTGTTCATTAGATCTCATACATTATAAGTCATGAAGTGGATCGCTATTGTAACTTTTGTGATTGAATAATTTGTTGTTTTATTTTCAGATGTTGGTTGTGGAAACACCTCCAAATGTTACAAGGGCAATGGATATCGGTGTTTCATCCATTATAAAATCCTCGATGGCTCTGATAGGGGAGGTATGAGGAAAATTACTAAATTTCAATTTACATTCATTGTTATAGATGTTAGTTCTAGTGAAAAATCAAACCATTATTGATTTGTAGTTTAATTCCTATTTGAATGGTTTATATAGCGCTTGAGCACGCCTGAGCATCGACATGAAAATATTTCCATCGTGGAGAGTGATCATGAGATGTCGGTAAGTGATTATTTTGTTTTAAATATATCATTTTTTATAATGTAATTTCTATATATTAATGTCTTTACTTCTTATTGTAACAGTTAAAACTTCACCAGGAGCTAAATTGTAGGAGCAGCAAGAGCACTCCTCGAGCACAACAAAAATGAGTGACAAACTTATCACCATCAGATCACCAAACAAAGGGAAATAATTTATTTCCATAGCATGGAGAGAAATGAATTTTGATTCCAGAGCCCTTTTTGTATGCCTAGACATGGGAATTTTGTACATATCTTGTATTGGATATATTTGTCATTGTTTTCCTATATGGCATTATTGTAAGCCTAAATGGCTATTTTGTAACTATATTTTATACTTATATCGACATATATTGATGTATGCGTACATGGCTATTTGGTTAATACAAATCTTTTTTATCGATGGTGTCCATATTTGCATTATAAAGTCATGGTTCAATAGAAATAAGTTACGTGTATTCAAGTGTATACTTTACAACTTACGTGTATACTTTTTGACTTACATGTGTTCCAATGTATACTTTGTGACTTACAAATTTTCATGTGTATACCTTGTATTCGTGCATATACTTTTTATTAAGTTGTGTACACCATGTATTCGTGTGTATACTTCAAGGCATACGTGTTGTGACTTCACTTGTGCTTCCCTTATACATGTACAAAAGATATGTGTTTATACCATAGCAGCAAAAATATTTTAGGGAAAAAATTGGCAAACCAAAAAGTATAAGATATTTTTAAAAAATCAGAAAAAAAATCAGATTTAAAAAAAAGGTAAAAAAAAGTAGAACAAGAGATAAAAACTCTTTTAAAAACATTTAAAGGCATTTCCATAGCATAGAGATATGGAGAGAAAAATAAATAAAGAGTTTAACTAATAAATTGTAAAAAATAGATTTTTGTAGTTTATATTCATATCGTTGATTACATTGCATTGCACATCTTTGAAACTCAAAGATTTGCTTCACATTGCATAACTAATAACTAGATGCTGATAGATGACAAAATTTCAATTACAATATAGTTTTTACAAAGTCAACCTAAGTAGTTATGCAATTACTTCACATTGCATAACTAATAACTAGGAGCAGCTCCCAATTGCATTTGCTTGTCCTTGTGGCATTCTATGAGACCACATTTCTTTGAGGCATTTTTTTCAAATAGTTCAGCACTTGTCTATACTATCACATTTTGATACATGTCTACCAAATCATTTTGTCAAATAGTTCAGTGCCTTGTTGCTATGGCTGAAAGCCTAAAACAAGTTCTTTCGAACAAGCTATGCATGCTTGGAAAAAATCTATCAAAAGCATAATAGTAAGTAATATCATAGACAAGGCGTTAGACTTTGCTGAAAAAATGCCTCATGAATCTCACTCAGTGATGGAATGCCATGACAATCCACAGTGTCATGGCATTCCATCACCATGAGACCTCATTTCTTTGAGGCATTTTTCAAAGAGTTCAACGCCTTGTCTATGCTAGCACATTTTTCATACATGTCTACCAAAGCATTTTATTAAACAGTTCACTGCCTTGCTGCTATGGCTAAAAGCCTAAAATTGGTGCTTTCAAACAAGCTATGGATGCTTCAAAAATCTATCATATGTGGTAAAAAGCAATAGCATAGACAAAGAAATGAACTATTTGAAAAAATGCACCTCAAAAGAAATGATCTCATATTGATAGACTCTCCTCTTTTTTTTGAAACCTTATGTATTGTCATGGAATTCCATCACCATGAGACCACATTTCTTTGGGAGGCATTTTTTCAAGCAGGTTCACTACCTTGTCTATGCTACCAAATTTTTCATACATGTTTACCAAAGCATTTTTTATCAAAGCAGTTCACCTCCCTTGCCACTATGGCTAAAATCCTAAAATAGGTGCTTCCAAACAAGCTATGGATGCTTGGAAAAAATCTATCAAAGCATAATTTAATAAGCAGTAGCATAGACAAGGCCCAGTGAACTATTTGAATAAAAGCCTCAAAGAAATGTGCTCTCAATGGTGGTGGGGGCTCATGAAGATCCATATATGATTTGCTTGTCATGGCATTAGGTCATTACCATTCCATCACCATGAGACCACATTTCTTTGAGAATTTTTTTCAAAATTTCACTGCCTTGTCTATGCTATCACATGTTTCATACATTTCTACCAAATAATTTTATCAAATAGTTCACTACCTAGCTATTGAGGCTAAAAGCCTAAAATAGGTGATTTCGAACAAACTATG
>VDFB02326099.1:0-13564 GCA_007258455.2 Sequoia sempervirens
ATCTTAAGAGGTTTCCCAATGATATATTCACCACTTCAGTTTTTCCATCCATTTGTGGATGGTATGCTGAACTAAAGCACAAATTTTTGCCAAGTTTCTTCCACAAGGTCCTCCAAAAGTGACCAATGAATTTAGAATCCTTATTAGAAATAATGCTTAAAGGAAGTCCATGTATCCTAACAACCTCCTTAAAGAAGAGACCTGCTATATGAGATGCATCATTGGTGCATTTGAAAGGAAGAAAATGTGCCATCTTACTAAATCTATCAACTACCACAAATATACTATCAAAACCTCTTTGGGTTCTAGGCAACCCCAAGACAAAGTCTATACTTACTCCCAAGGCCTATTGGGAATGGGTAGTGGCTGATAGAGTTCTACATTTGATGAAGTTCCCTTTTCCCTTTGACATATTGTGCAGCCTTCCACATACCTTCTCACATGAACCTAAAACTTTGGCCAATAATAAAATGTCCTAACTTGTTCCAATGTCTTGTCAAGGCGAAAGTGACCTCCAAGACTCCCACTGTGTTTCTCCTTTATGATATTCTCCCTCATTGAGCATTTACACACACACAAATGGATTCCTTTGAAGAGAAAACCATTTTGCAATAAAAAAGTTAGAGAATTCACCATGAAAAGAATTCAAATGTTGTTCACAAACATTGTATACCTCCTTGAAATCTGAATCTTCATGATACATATCCTTCAATGCTTCAACTCCCATGCTTTGGATTTGGATCTCTTGCACTACAAATTCCCTTCTACTGAGAGCATCTGCCACCTTATTTGCTTGGCCCTTTGTATGATTTATTGTGAAAGTATAGGCTTGCAAAGACTCTACCCACTTCATGTGTCTATGACTGATTTTTTCATGTGCATTCAAAAAACTCAAGGCATGATTATCAGTATAAAGAACAAATTCTTTAGGTAACAAGTAGTTCCTCCACTTTTTGAGGGCTTGGACCATATCACAATTCCAAATCATAAGAAGAATACTTCCTCTTTGCTTCATTCAACCTCTCACTGAAAAATGCAACTGGTCTTCCTTCTTGGCTCAAAACAACCCCTATTGCTTGATTGCTAGCATCACACTCAATGGTAAAAAAATTTATCAAAATTAGGGAGCACAAGTATAGGCTGTTGTGCTACTCTCATTTTCAGATATTCAAACCCTTTATTAGCCTCATTGGTCCAAGAAAACTTACCTTTGTTACCTCCTTTGATGGTGTCCAAGATTGGTGCAAAAATTTGGCTAAAGTTCTTAATGAACTTTCTATAAAAGCTTGCAAGTACATGGAAGCTTCTCACATCTCCCATGGATTTTGGTGTTGGCCAAGTAAGAATAGCATCCACCTTTGAAGGATCCATTTTCAAACTTCCCTTGGAGATGAAAAAACCAAGGTAGACTAGTTCTTCCTTCATGAATTCACACTTTTCCATGTTTATCAACAACTTCTCCTCTTGTAACCTCCTTAGTACCATGTCAAGGTGCTTCAAGTGTTCTTCTTTAGACCTGCTAAACACAAGGATTCCATCTAAATAAACTACAACAAACTTTCCAATGAAAGGTCTCAATACCTCATTCATAAGGCACATAAATGTACGAGGGGGATTTGATAACCCAAAGGGCATCACCAACCACTCATAGAGCCCTTCATTAGTTTTAGAAGTTTTCTTCCATTCATCCCCCTCTCTGATCCTTATCTAATGGTACCCACTCTTTAGATAAATCTTGGAAAAGTAATGCTCCTGATAGACAATCCATGAGGTCCTCCATTCTTGGCATCAGGAACCTATATCTGATTGTGATCCTATTAATGGATCTTGAATTAGTGAAAATCCTCCAATTCCAATCCTTCCTTGGTTCTAGGATAGTAGGAACAACACATGGGCTCAAACTCTTCCTCACTAGCCCTTTATCCATCAACTCTTGCACTTGTCTTGCAATCTCCTCATTTTGAGTAGGTGTCATCTTGTATGCAACCTTATTGGGCAATGTAGCCCCTAGAATCAGTTCAATATGGTGGCTTATATCCCTAATGGGAGGTAGGGAACTAGGTAATTCATTCACCATTATTTCCTTGTACCTTTCCAACAACTCTTGGACTTCTTTTGGTGCATCTTCCTTCTTCTTTGTGGGTAGATCCGCTTCACTTTTTGGCTTCATAATCAGGAAGAATCCTCTTCCTCCTCCTTCCTTCAAGGTCTTCATGAACTCCTTCTCACCCACCATCAAAACACTAGGCCCTTCATGCTTTGCCTTGTCTTCTTCTAGGAGAGGTGAAAGGTTGTAAGTCTTCCCATCCATCACAATGGAGTATGTGTTCTTCTCCCCATCATGCTTGGTCTTCCTATCAAACTACCAAGGCCTACCATAAATATATAGTTTAATAATTGTACTCAAAATTTTGTTCATTAGATCTCATACATTATAAGTCATGAAGTGGATCGCTATTGTAACTTTTGTGATTGAATAATTTGTTGTTTTATTTTCAGATGTTGGTTGTGGAAACACCTCCAAATGTTACAAGGGCAATGGATATCGGTGTTTCATCCATTATAAAATCCTCGATGGCTCTGATAGGGGAGGTATGAGGAAAATTACTAAATTTCAATTTACATTCATTGTTATAGATGTTAGTTCTAGTGAAAAATCAAACCATTATTGATTTGTAGTTTAATTCCTATTTGAATGGTTTATATAGCGCTTGAGCACGCCTGAGCATCGACATGAAAATATTTCCATCGTGGAGAGTGATCATGAGATGTCGGTAAGTGATTATTTTGTTTTAAATATATCATTTTTTATAATGTAATTTCTATATATTAATGTCTTTACTTCTTATTGTAACAGTTAAAACTTCACCAGGAGCTAAATTGTAGGAGCAGCAAGAGCACTCCTCGAGCACAACAAAAATGAGTGACAAACTTATCACCATCAGATCACCAAACAAAGGGAAATAATTTATTTCCATAGCATGGAGAGAAATGAATTTTGATTCCAGAGCCCTTTTTGTATGCCTAGACATGGGAATTTTGTACATATCTTGTATTGGATATATTTGTCATTGTTTTCCTATATGGCATTATTGTAAGCCTAAATGGCTATTTTGTAACTATATTTTATACTTATATCGACATATATTGATGTATGCGTACATGGCTATTTGGTTAATACAAATCTTTTTTATCGATGGTGTCCATATTTGCATTATAAAGTCATGGTTCAATAGAAATAAGTTACGTGTATTCAAGTGTATACTTTACAACTTACGTGTATACTTTTTGACTTACATGTGTTCCAATGTATACTTTGTGACTTACAAATTTTCATGTGTATACCTTGTATTCGTGCATATACTTTTTATTAAGTTGTGTACACCATGTATTCGTGTGTATACTTCAAGGCATACGTGTTTGTGACTACTTGTGCTTCCCTTATACATGTACAAAAAGATATGTGTTTATACCGTAGCAGCAAAAATATTTTAGGGAAAAAATTGGCAAACCAAAAAGTATAAGATATTTTTAAAAAATCAGAAAAAAAATCAGATTTAAAAAAAAGGTAAAAAAAAGTAGAACAAGAGATAAAAACTCTTTTAAAAACATTTAAAGGCATTTCCATAGCATAGAGATATGGAGAGAAAAATAAATAAAGAGTTTAACTAATAAATTGTAAAAAATAGATTTTTGTAGTTTATATTCATATCGTTGATTACATTGCATTGCACATCTTTGAAACTCAAAGATTTGCTTCACATTGCATAACTAATAACTAGATGCTGATAGATGACAAAATTTCAATTACAATATAGTTTTTACAAAGTCAACCTAAGTAGTTATGCAATTACTTCACATTGCATAACTAATAACTAGGAGCAGCTCCCAATTGCATTTGCTTGTCATGGCATTCTATGAGACCACATTTCTTTGGGAGCAAATTTTCAAAATGATTCAACTTGCCTTGTCTATACTACCACATTTTGATACATGTCTACAAAGCATTTTGTCAAATGATTCCCTTTGCCTTGTTGCTATGGCTGGCTAAAACAAGTGCTTTCAAACAAACTATGGATGCTTGGAAAAATCTATCAAAGCATAATGGTAAGTAATATGCTTAGACTTCAGAGGCGGGTAGACTCTTTGAAAAAATGCATCAAAGAAATGAGGTCTCATGGTGATGGAATGCCATGACAATCAAATGCTTGATTGTCATGGCATTCCATAATTCTTATTCTTTGATACGACCCCTAAAAAGTTCACACACTTTTGCTCGTCTATTACATTTTTCATACATGTCTATGAAGCATTTTATCAAAGCAGTTCATTGCCTTGCTGCTATGGCTAAAAGCCCTACAAAATAGGTGCCTTTCAAACAAGCTATGGATGCTTGGAAAAATCTATCATAGCATAATGGTAAGCAATAGCATGAATAAGAAACAATTGGTGTTGAAAAATGGCTCGAGAAGTATTTGAGTATAGCTGGTGATGGAATGCCATGAAAGAATTGCTATGGATTGTCGTAGATTCCATCACCATGTATTTCTTTGAAACCATTTCAAATGGTCCTTACCTTGTCTATGCTTTACCGCATTCTAATACATGTTTACCAAAGCATTTTATCAAATGGTTCACCTCACTTGCTGCTATGGCTAAAAAGCTAAAATAGGTGCTTCAAACAAGCTATGGATGCTTGGAAAAAATCTATCAAAGCATATGTAAAAGCAATAGCATGGAACAAGGCAACAAATTGTTTGAAAAAAGCCTCAAAAGAAATGTAGCCTCAATGGTGGTGGAGATACCATGAAAATCCATAGCAATTTGCTTGTCATGGCATTATTCATGCCATTCCATCACCATGAAATAACCACATTTTCTTTGAGACGGTGCCAGTTCATTTCCTTGTCTATGCTATCACATTTTTCATACATGTCTACCAAAGCATTTTATCAAACAATTCACTGCCTTGATGGTATGGCTAAAAGCCTACAAAAAGTACTTTCGAACAAGCTATGGATGCTTGGAAAAAATCTATCAAAGCATAATAGTAAGCAACAAGCTATGGTCTCATGGTTTTTTTTCACATGAAAATCAACGTGATTTTATTCACATTTTTTGGCAGGTTATAAACACTTTTTTTTTGGCTATTTTGTTTGTTTAAATGACATTCAAGTTTATGGTGGTTTTGTTATTTATATGATGATATTTGATATTCTAATCCTAATTCATGCTTCTAGGTTGCATAGATATATATTTTGTTTTTACATATTTTTTGTACCAACGAACCCAAAACGAACTAAACCCCCCTCTAAATTTTTTTGGCCAAACCGGTGAACTAAACCACCAAACCTGAACCTCAAAACCTATTCCAACACTCTTCATTTTTCTCGTACAAACTTAATTGACCACGAAATTATGTTTCCCCTTGACTTTACCCATGTTTACTCCCTCAAACCTCTCTTTTTCATTGAAAACCCTTGTTTTCCCAACTAGGGCATGTCATACCATAACATACTTTGACCTCCCCTGTCCGTGTAGACCTTTTGAACACATAAAACTCCACAATCTCACCCTATTTCCAACCTATTCTAACTTATTTTGAAGCAATTTCTTCTTTTCACCTCTTTTAGCCTTGCTTTTAAGGGGCCTCAATTTTGAATTTTCAACAGGGGCAATAATAGTAATCTCTTCCAATGCCCTTAATAATGCTATTTTCTTATTCCTACTCCCTATCCTACTTACATTAGACCCATATCACCGAGACACAACCTGAACAATAAGTTGAATGGCCTATTTCAACATACTACACTCAAACCCTTAAGGGATCAATCCAGTTGAATGTAGCTCAGAGCGATTCCATGTGTTTGGGTGAGAAAGAGGATGATGCCTAGAATTAACATGCCTATTCAGACATGTTGGAACAATCCGTTTGGTGGTCACCGCGAGTTAGCGAGCGAAGTTGCACCACTTTGCAACTTTCCGCTGCTTCCATTTGACACTTTTTCCATCAACCAAAAAATGGACACCACGGGAAAACCACCCACTCCAAGATAATGAAAACTGAGAGAGGTTATTGTAGAGGGGCCCAACGCGATCCCATGGGATTAGATGAAGTTCTAAGCATCCACCGGTGTCACGAAGGTAACCTCATACTAAATTTTGCTTCCCGCACCACTTTAGACCCTTAAAGGGGATCGATCTGGTTGAATGTAGCTCAGAGCAATTTTGCATGTTTGGGTGTGAAAGAGGACCATTCCTAGTGTAAAAATTCCTCTTCAGACGCGTTGGAATAGTCTATTTGGTCACACGAGTTATAGAACAAAAGTTGCACCACTTTGCAATTTTCCGCACTATTCCATTTGACACTTTTTCATCAGGCGGACACCCGCAGGGAAAAACCACTCCAAGATAACAAAACCTAGAGATGTTGTGTAGAGGGCCCCAATGATTCCATTGGATCCGGACAAAGTTTCTAAACATCACGGTGTCTAAAGTAACTTCATGCACAGAAGTTTGCAACCATTTTCCCTTTGGACCCACTTAAGGGGATCGATCCGGTTGAATGTAGCTTCGAGGTGATTACAGCGTGTTTGGGTGTGAAAAGGACCATTACCTAGTGTAAATATACCTATTTAGATGCGTGGAAAAATCCGTTTGGTCACACAAGTTGTAGAACAAAAGTTGCACCACCTTGCAACTTTCCACTGCTTCCATTTGACACTTTTTCCATCAACTAAAAAATGGACACCACGGGAAATCCACTCCAAGATAATGACAACTGAGAGAGGTTATTGGAGAGGGGTGCAACATGATCCCATTAGATTAGATGAGAAGTTTCTATGCATCATGGTGTCCGCGTAACCTTATGCTGAAGTTTGCAGCCATTTTTCCCTTTGGACCCTTAAGAGATCGATCTGGTTGAATGTAGCTGGGAGCAATTCCATGTTTGGGTGAAAAATAGGACCATTCTAGCATAAAATTCCTATTTGTCGTTGGAATAGTCTATTTGGTCACCGCGAGTTGTAGGGTAAGAGAGTTGCACCACCTTGCAACTTTCCTTTGCTCATTTAGCACTTTTTCATGACTTGAAAAGCCCGGATTTCTGGAAAACCACTCTGAGATAATGGCGAGAGAGGTTATTATAGAGGGTCCAGCGTGTTTATGGATTGGTTGAAGTTTCTAAGAATCCTTGGTATCCAAGAGTAACCTCGGCGCTAAATTTTGCAGCCCACTTTTCCTTTGGACCTTAAAGGGGATCGATCGGTTGAATGTAGCTGAGGAGTGATTCAGCGTGTTTGGGTGAAAAGAAGAGGGACCATGCCTAAGCGTAAACATGCATATTAGGATGTATTTGGAATAAGTTCATTTTGGTCGCATGAGTTACAAGGTAAGAAAGTTGCACCACCTTACAGCTTTCCAGCGCTTCCGTTTGACACTTTTCCATCAGCTAAAAGCTGGACACCATGGGAGAAACCACAAGGATAATAGAAGCAGGAGGTTATTGTAGAGGGGCCCAATATGATCCCTTAAGATTAGATGAGAAGTTTCTAAGCATCACGGTGTCCGAGGAATCTCATGCTGAAATTTGCAGCCATTTTGCCCTTTGGACCCTTAAGGGATAGATCCAATTGAACAAAGGGTCTATACTCTAAACTTATCCAAACCTTACCAACTCCTGGGGAAGTAATTATGAGGTGTCAAAACTTCAATGGGTAAACCACTGTACAATGGGTAAACCACAAAACTCTCTATTGTAGCCTAAACCCTAGGGTTTTATTACAAATGATACTTCCAAAGCTAACCACAACCTAAAAATTACTCAAACAAGTTTGTGATACCATACACAAGCTCAAACAATCATAAAACAACACTTCCCTACACAAAAACACAATTTGACTCTTCAAAACCACCATTTTTCTTAAAGAAAACTCACTTTTACACTCATGGGTTTCACACCCATCTCACTTTCAGACCTCCCCAACACTAACACATCATTCCCACACCTTAATAATGTTAGTGCATACCCATTCCTCAAGTTACAAAGGCTACAAAGAGAGGAATGGGTCAAAAACCATTTTTATTGACTCAAAACCTTCAAATGTACAAGTTCGGGCTAATTTTAGTAAATTGATGATATTCTACTCCTTATTTGCCTTGATGAACAAAACCTACTGAATGGTGCTCCTTCACCAATCATACATTGACCTTCTTGTCCCTCCTAAAGTTTGAACCACATCCATGACCTCCACATAAAACTTGGCATACTTGGTCTTCTTAGTTTCCATGCCTTGATTTGGTTATGCAAATGAAAATGAAGCAAAGTAATCATCTCATTCTCCGTTGGCTGGAAGAATGCATGTTTAATGTTTTGATACATGATATCAACTCTCTCATCTACTCTCATGGTTGAATACCGAAATATAGTATGGTGGGCCTCCAGAGTTGCAGTCATCTTTCTTCCTCTTCCACCAAATGTTGTCCCGATCCACATGTCTGCCAACCTAATTGACTTTATTTTTGAAAGCTGAAGTTTCTCTTGAGTCACCAGTGTTGCTCTGTCTACCCTTTTAGACTCTTTCATTACTACAGATCATCTCTAGGATTTAATCATTTGTACCACATGTGGTTGATGTGCTTTGAATCCTTGCATCTAAAGGAAACTTCCTCAACATAAATACTCTCTCAAGGTTAACAATCATACATTGACCTTCTTGCCCCTCTTAAAGTTTGGACCACATCCATTACCTCACCCTCAATTTGTGATTGTTTGATGGTAAATTGGGAGGACAGTTGGTAAATGTTAGTATGTTGAGGTCTTTTTGCCTTGAATAAGGTCTAATAGACCAATCTTTTATGTACTTTGGGAATTAGTAGGTTAGGGTGGACAAATGTGCAAAATCACTCTTGAATTAAATAATTGTTGATATTGCCATAAAGGAAAATTATGTAAAAAGTAGGTAGGAGTGCAGAGAAAGAGTCTAAAATTCATGTTATAAGGGTGTCTATGTGGTCCTAGGCCTTTAGAATAATAAATTTGCATGATAAAGCTTATTAAGCAAAACCATTGTTAAATACTAGTATTTGTAGGATTAATAAGGGTTTGGTGGTTCAAAGGTAGTTATGGGAATTGAAGGGAGATGATTCTCATTTTAAATGTATTAAAAAAATTAGTCAAGCTTGAATGGGGGTTCAATCAATAGTTTTTTTGAAGATTGGTGCTCTTCACAATGCCTAAAACTGTGGAGTTTCAACATTTTTCTGAGTTTTTCAGTTTCTTTTCTCTATTTATGGCCTAGTACAGGCCTCTTATGAATAGAAATTCATGAAAAATTGTGGTGGCAGGTCTTAACCTAGATTTCAATCTATTTTGATACATCTTTGGTTGTTTTAGTGAATGGAAAATCCAATTTTCTTTATTCAACCTGTACATACCAGCAGGGTTTTAGTTTATTTTAATTTTTGTGATGGAGCCCTTCCTACTATTGTGGTGAATTGTGACTCAGAGGAAACATTTACAATGTGTTTTTTTCAAGTTTCCTTAACTCTTTTAATAATGGTAAGGCGTTTATAGGACTAGTGATGTTTTAGGCTGAGAATGTGAGATTTTGGCTTGAAATGGAGGAACCAAAGTGATGTTTTTGAGATCTACTAAGTCTAAAGGCCAGGTGAAGGTTTATTATGTGTGTACAGACCCTAAAAAACTTGTTTTATGCTTTGGTGAGGTTTGGAAGGCCTTGGAGTTGTGAGATTCTAAAAACCCTAGGTATTTGTTAATAAATTGAGGGTTTTAAGAAATTATGGCTTAGAGGTTGAGTGCTTTTCTAAAACCTATGGAATTGGGAGTTTTGTGACCTATTTGATGACTTGTGGGTTTGGGAAGAGTTTTTAGAGACTTAATTTGTTTGCTTAATTTAATTTTGGCATTTAGGGCTTTTGCTTCAGGAGAAACAGTTTGAAGGATCTCCAAGAAATTGCAAAGAAACCTTGTATGTCTGGCTTAGGAATGGTGTTGGGGGTTTGAGTAGATGCTATATTGATGATGAGATGGTCCTTGAGAGGAATTCTCTAAAATTTAAGCCAAATTGTTGAGTTTGGAAGCCTTTTTGTTGGTAGTTGTTCCAAGATGGCCAAATGAAATAACAAAGGTTGTTGATTTACTGAAATCTGATTTGTTTGAGTCTTCTCCACCTTGACTCTGCATCACTAAAGTTTCTCCCAAGTCCACCCAGTGTAGCTCTCTCTACCTTTTCAGACTCTTTTTCATTTTCTGAGGATCGTCTGCAGGATTTTAATCCATTTGTACCACATGGTTGATGTGCTTTGAATCCTTGCATCTAAAGAAAATTTCTTCAACATAAATACTGCTACTCTTTGAAGGTTAACAATCTCAATCTCACTAATAGTACATTTACAACCATATTCAAAGATTTTCCTTCAAAAGGCTACAAATTCAAATATTGACTTAAATAGCATTTACAAATGATTCTACATCTTTCCGATCATGCCTAATTGTTCTTTTTGTAACTAACATGACTTATTACTTTATAAATCAATTGTGGATGTGTTATGACCTTATTCAATTGACAAAACTCATAACACAAAACTAGCAAAGATTTATGTAGACAAATTTGCTCAATAACCTTGGTGCCTACACCAAATTTCATTATTTCATTAAGTAATCATTACAAGTGGAAATCTCATTACAATGCTGTAGGTACTCTGTTCTCCGCAGGGTATTTCCTGATATGCTCATACATTGAATTCTCTTATAATGTCTACATCATAGGATCTCATTTTAGAGTTAACTTGGAAATGAGAAACTTGAGATTCCCTCACAAAAGCTTCACACTCTTTTATAATATGGCAGAAATAAAAGAATTGAGATTTGTCAAGATCATCAAAATGGGATGTTGCATTGTTTTGGCTAAGATTCTCGCCCATTGGCTCCCAAGGTGTATTTTTCTATATAAGGAGAGGAGAGACCAATCAGTTTTACTAGTTTAGTTACGGATAGGCAAGTAAAAGAATAAAAAGAAACAACTCATGTCCAAAATGGAAATGAAATGAAAATAGATGGAAGGCACTTATAGATAGGTAGAGTCTCTCAACTTAGTCACTCCTACTCATGCTTCACTACAAGTTCCAATATACTTATTGCACACAACACCTCATGAATCCTAGAATATCTTGAAATTGGATGCTCCTATGTCAATGTCTACATCATAGGTGCTCATGATAAGGTTAACTTCAAATGGAGCCAACTTGAAATTTCCCCCTCACCAAGCTTCACACACACTTTTGTAATGGCTCAAAATTATAGTGGCGATTTGTCCGCGATCATCAAAATAGGGATGTTGCATTGCTTTTATGTCTGAGATTCTCTTTGATGACTCATAAATCTGCATTTTCTGCAAGGGAACACCATTCAATGTTTACCGAGTTACTTACAGATATGCGAAGTAAAATAAGACATGATAGCAATGGCATCAAACAAATTAATGTGGATACAAGTATAAATTAATAAGAACCATTGTGCATACACTTACAAATTAATCCAATGAACCATCGATATTTGCTCTACTCTTTATTGTGTCAAGTATTGCCTCATGGTTAGACTCACGAACCTTCCACAAGGTCTTGTTCAAAGGTCTACGCCCATATTTTCTCAAATGAACATTGGATGTGACAACAAGGTTTGAGTAATGAAGAATCTTATGATTGCATGTCAAAGTCCTCAAACAACCAATGTTTAACTCTTATGTATATATGGGTACCTTTTAAATACGTTCAGTAACAACTAAGCACATGGGTATTTGATGTTTTCTCCATCTATAACTGGAGCTTCCAATTTATTTTTGGCCTCAACACAATGACACAAGTAATAGTATGTTCCCTCTTCATTTTCTTCATCTGCAATAACTGCATAAACATGCCCTACATTGATATGTATGTAAAATCACTTGAAATTAGTCAACATTACGAATATAGTACAAAGTAAGATAACAATATGGAATTTCAAAAACTAAGCAAGTAGATATATTACCTGGTTGAACTAGATCTATTTTGAGACTCCTTTGGTTGTTTCGGTCAATGAAAAACTCCATTCTTCATGATCAGCCTATACAGACCAGCAAGGTATGAGTTTTAATTTATTTTAAGGATGGAGCCTTTCCTCCTACAGTGGTGACCTATGATTCAAAGGAAAGGCCTGTAATATGTTGTTTTCAAGTTTCATGTTTCTTTTAATAGTGGTAAGGCACCTATAGGGCTGGTGATGTTATCTTAGGCTGAGAAAGTGAGTTTTTGGCATGAAAAGGAGGAACCTAAGTGGTGTTTTTGAGATCTAATGAGGCTAAAGGCTTAGTGAAAGTTTATTTTGTTTGATGCTTTGGTGAGGCTTGGAAGGCCTTCAAGTTGTGAAATATAGAAAACCCTAGATATTTAAGAGCAAATTGAGGGTTTTGTATTGGAAAACTATTTGAGCATGCAAGGTCCTAAAACCTAGAAAATCTTTTGTTTTGAGACCTAAGTAAAGATTGTTTTTGGATTTGGGGGTCTACTGAGAAGTGAGAAGGTTGTGTGGGGAATTATACCCGATTGAGTGACTTTGATATGCTACAACCTAAACAATGTGAATTTATTGAAAGAAGAGGTCCTGATGAAATGTAAATTGAAAATTTGTTTGTAGATTGGAGTTGTGTGTTTGTATGTTGCAGGCCTCCCCCTAC
This sequence comes from Sequoia sempervirens, assembly GCA_007258455.2. Classification (NCBI taxonomy): domain Eukaryota; kingdom Viridiplantae; phylum Streptophyta; class Pinopsida; order Cupressales; family Cupressaceae; genus Sequoia; species Sequoia sempervirens. The sequence continues at coordinate 12,732 of VDFB02326099.1, forward strand.
TGCATTAGGAGTATATTCCAATTTTTTAGAGACATGTATAGAAAATTTGGTAGCATAGACAAGGCAATTAGCTGCTTGGTATAATTGTTTGATGAAATACCTCAATGAAAGCTTTGGAAGCATACACAAAGAAAGTCAATTGTTAAATTTAACAAAATTCCTCAAAGAGATGTGGTTTAAAAATGTAATAGGAAAGTGTATAGAATTGTGTAATTTAAAATGTCTATTGACAACCTAAGGTTGTAACATGACAAACAAACAATTTGATCAACATGGAATAAGCAAAACAACAAAAATGAAAGAAAGCCATAATAGAATGAAAGAAAATGTATAAAGACTTCACATACCTAAAAAACCAAAGTTTCAAATGGAGGAGTTCTACCCAATTATGTAGCCTTTGCTTCTTCTTTCCTCAAACTCTTCAAAAATTTGACTTTTTGAAAAGCTTGTTCACCTCCAAACTTCAATTGTATATCAGTTATCACTGTAATTCAAACTTGAATTCATATTATATGCCTTTCAAGCGTGGAAACTCTATTTCATGCAAAGGTGGTGAATATCATGAAAGATTGGTGGAATCTAAAATCATGCATGCACTTCACTCCAATCACCAAAAGCTACTTTTGTTTGGAGCCTGCAGTAGAACTAGGAGAATATGAAGAATGTGGGCCGACATCCCACAGGTATATTGTGTTTTTTTACCATTTTTAGTGCAATACAAAACATGCTCACGTTATAATGTAAGCACAATATTTATTGCTAAATGGCCATCTCTCTATTTATTAATAATGCGCTCGCGTTATAATAAAATTAGTTTTTTTAAAGATTTATAG
>VDFB02326100.1:0-10794 GCA_007258455.2 Sequoia sempervirens
GAGAGATAAGGATTAAGGATTCAATTCTCAGAATCTTTGATGCGGCCCCTAACTTTACCAATCATTTGATGATTCCTTTGGTTCATCTATTGGTGGATTGGAGAGATACTTCGAACAAAAGATGGCTTAATGATGGGTTGGAGTCTCTTGAGGGGATGTTTCCAGCCTTGGGTAGGAACAATTGTGATATTATGGACACTGATTTCCAGTGTCAGAATAGTTGTTCTACTCTTTGTATGCTGATTTTCCTAAAATCAGACTTTAATTGGTTTACTTCAGATTTCATGGGCAGCTGGTACACTTATTTTTTCTCTTCACAATCTCTTATCAATGATGGTTTTTGGTCCCAAAGGTGGGAAATGATGTTTCATAGTGATTTGGATCAGTTTTGGATGGTGTTCAAATTATTTTTCAGTGATCATCCTTGTTCAATCTCTAGCACTAGTGTTAGGGGCAGCGAACCTTTGCTTGATTTGGTTCAATTTTTTGAGACTTTGAGGGAGAGATTGGTGGAAATTTTTAGAACTTTTCTTGAATATGTCAGCATTATTCAAAGGGGGTATTATACATCCTTGTGGAGTCTTGAGGATGCAGCTGCTATGACTTTGCAAAGAATTGTTTTTCCCTTTGCAATTAGTTACGATGGAGACACACTTGTTGTGACTCGGTTTGTTACTTTGAGGAGTTATGTTGATGAGAATATTTTCGAGTTGCTTAAATTATTCTTCATTGTTCTCAGAATGGTGGCTGACATTGACATTACAGACAGTAATTCCTCAGAGTTTATTGGGCATGAGATATTGCTAGATTTTGAATCAAAACTTTCCATGTTCAACTTGAATTTCAGGCATGTTATCACTTTGAGGTTGCAAGGATGGTTTGTGCAGTTATGGTGCAACGATTTCATTTTTATGATCAAAGTGGAGCAGCATCAGCATGGTGGAACTTTTCACAGATGGAATTGGGACCTTGGGATCCTATTTATTTTGATGGGATAAGTTTGGAGTGTTGTGGCATTGCTTGAGGACAAGCAATTTTGGGTAGGGCGGACTGTAATGTCCCCATTTTGGCCATTAGCTCTTCATTTGGTTTTAGCCTATTTCCAGAAACCTGTAGGCTTGTTTGAGGTAAAATTAGGGTTTCCTTCTTCGGAGGTTCTATGGCATTTTAGGGAGTTTACTATTTATAGTAAATTCTATTTTTGGCAGTATGCAGTTTTCAGTCCTCAAGTCTTCATTTTCAGTTGGAGCAATTAAATGAGTTCAAGTTTTGGCTTCTGAAAACTTTATATTGGTGAATTTCATGAATAAAGGCATTAATGTTATAATTTGCAGTTGACCCCCTTGGCCTAGGGAAATAACTTTATGTTGTTCTTAAAAGGTGGACTTGAAGGGGGATGCCTTCATAAGAATTAAATATTATTAAGTCTTTAATGCCTTGGGAAAAGTGGACGCCTTTTCCTTGGAGATATTATTTTAAAATAAAGTTTTAATGTGCCTTGATAAAGTGGACGCCATATTGAGAAGTTAGAAGATTTTTGGAAATTTGAAGAGTCATTGGTGACTCTTGGCGTACCTTCTTGGGAAATTGAAGAGTCTTCTATTCTTCTATAAAATGAATGCCTTGTTCCAGCTTTTCTCATCCATGAATTTATGCTAATGTTATGCTGTCGAAATGACAACTTGGTTTTTACTTCGAGGGATGCTTACCTCCTAGTTTCAATCCAATTTCGTGTTTGAAATACAACACCTAGTTGGTTTTCATTGCTGCTTCTCATCCAGACTAGCAGATTGAGCTCAACAGTTGAAGTTTTTAATGATATTTCCAGTTTTGAAGTTGCTGATGCAGTCACAGCTGAAAGTGGTTTTTGCATACAGCTTTTTGTGTGAATTTAATTTGCTTGTGGGTACTTTTCCAATCCATTCCTACACCCAAGGCGACCATCTTTGGAGAGTTTCAGATTTTAATTTTGAGTTGTTGATTTTTACTTGTCAAAATCGCCCCTCATGAAGGCCGTACCATTCTTGCTGCATTGGGATTCGTGTAAGAATTAAATTATGAGTTTTTGTTGCTGTTTCTTCATCTAATGTTGGGCGCCTATCTTCCAGCAGCTCATTGGTTTTCGTTTCACACAAAACGGAGGTATTTTGAGTGAGTTGTGAATATTTCTTTGAATTTCACAGTTGCTTGATCAGAATTTCCAGAATTGTTATTTTACATCAGACTTGTTTAAGTTTGAATCTCCAGTCCTTTCTTCATCATTTATTGTTGATGTCTAACATGGAATCATCTAGTATCATGGTACATTGAATCTATTGTAATTTTCATGTAATTTGCAGCTCTTTTTCCATATTGTAAGACTGTAAACAGTAGTACTGTTCCAGTCCTTTATTGCTGCAATTCTTTCTTTAATTTCACATTAGTACCCCTGGATGGTTTACCGCCAGTGTGGATAATTGGATTTGTATTACTCTTGTACCCACTCTCAAGTGGTGAATCCCCACTCATAAGTGGATGCCTGCCGCAGCAGACGAAGTGTTTTAATTGTAGTCTTTTCCCCCCACTGTTTGGTGGTAGCGTGGAAATTCTCTTATGGCTGGTTATCCGCCTATTAGTTTTCAGTTTTCAATCAATCACTCTGTCATATGTTAGCACCTCGCCCTCAGTGGGATCTTGAGTGCACATTCTTGACGTTGAGTTTGTTCCATTTTCAAGTATTGTTCATTAGTTGCTCCGCCATATGACAACACCTTTCCTTCATTGGGATTGAGTGTGCATTCTTGGCGTTGAGTTTCTTTTAAGCTTGGTTTTCAGTTTGATGCTAACGCTAATCCAGTTGGCTAGTGCTGGTTTATGTTGTGTAATTCTATCGAAAAAAATTGGTTAGCATATTTCAATTTTTGATTCAATTTGTTTTGAAATAGTAGTTACCCATACATTTTCTTTGCCATTATTTTGGTACTCCAAAACTAATCCAAACTTCTTGGTTGGATTGGTATAACTAAACTTTGCCACATCGATTTCCAGTCATGCATACTAATATTCAACCTCAAAGATGTAATATTCACTGTACGTTCAAAGCTGTGTAGAAGGCAAAAACTGATGGCAATTACAGAACTAAATTTTTTAAAACCATTTCATTAAGAGCTGAAAATGATTTGATCCTCTATTTAGCATCCACCTAAAAACTTTCAATCACACAAATTGTCTAAATTTCTCAAGTAATGTTTTTAGAACCCTCTGTACTTAGTAGGATTTTTTTATATTTAACTGTATAAAGTTAATTCAGGGTTTACCCATGGTGCAACCATGATTACAGCATACAAAGCAATATTCCACAACAAATTAACGTCCAGAAGCACACAGTCAAGAATTCCATCAGAAAATTATTCAAGATTACCAGGCTGCATTAAGGATCAATGCAATGTTTAATGTTCAATGGTTCCTTTTTTCTGAAATCAATCATGCCAATGACATTGCCCAAATCAAGCATATAGACATAGTGGTTGCCAAAAGAACTCTGCAATCAATACCATAAGTGCGATAGACCTATTTGCAATAATTAAGGGGGGAAATGCCTCTTGACCATAACAATATATAAATAATGCAAAAATGTAGGCTGTTTCCAGTGATCTATTAAATCTAGCAAGCCTGACTAATATGCTTTCCTACAAGTTAAAATATATATTATAATTTATTTCAATAAACTTTAAAATTACTGTGAGAAGGCTAAGATAGAATGTAGCACAAAAACCAAAAATTAATCTTTGCAGACATTTTATTTGCAACATATATATTTACAGCAACAAAACAGATAACAGATTGCATGGAAGATATGGAAATCAAAATTGTTACTACACTAATGTCCACAAATGACAAAAATGGGTCATTGGGACAGAAAACGGGCTACAACAAAGCAGCCACTAAGACATACATGAAGCTAACTTTTCTGCTAGGGGCAAACAATCCATAAAGAATTAGAAGCAGAGTTCCAGTGACATAAGTGATGTGAATAAAACAGAAAGATCCATTTCAAAAACACCTCGAAAGTTTGGGACAATTCATGTTTAAAGAAAGAAAACCACTATCTATTTAGACCGATAAGTCTGAAAAGGAAAGAAATTCACTATCTAGATTCTAATCATGTCAGATTGGTATTTTTTTTGCATGCGAAGTGCATTGCATCAAAACAAACAAATGCTATCTCACACAGACAAATATAGAGAATTGTAAAGAGAACCACTAAAAAATAGAAGTCTTGAGAAAGCTTAAAAAAAACTAGGCAGTCCACTGTGATGATCAGGAAGTAGCTGTCATTTTCAATAAGTTAAGCCGATAACTAATACACAATATAGGCATGATATAATTGATTAAAGAGAAAACACAACATATTCAGTTCTCTTTAATCTATGCTATCAGCACTTCTTAAGAAAATCACATGGATTGTGTGAACAAGATACATCTATTCTAACAGATCTTGCAGTAGAATGAGAAGCAGAAGAGAACTTCACTCTCCTTGTTCTCAATATCCTCATAACTTTCTCAAACTATAATCTTAATGGATATTCATATGCTCACTGTGGAGGTGGTTGTCTTTGCTGTCCATAGTTAGGGTTTTGGGTAGGATTGGGAGCAATGCTATAATTTGGCTGACCATGTAGTGCATTCTGAGTCAAGTTAGGAATGTTACTAAGTGGTATGTTGCCAATACTGGGATTTGGCTGCCCAAGTTGTGAGTTGGGAAAGGCACTATAAGTTGGTTGCCTGCCATGTTGTTGGGATTGACCGAGATTTGTTGTACTCTGAGATCCACCAGATGCTCCCACATTATACCCTGCAATAATGTTCATATTACTACTTCACATCTACATAAAACCATCTGCAATCCTCAAAACTAGATAATGATTTGCACTTTACTAAGCAACTTAGTCACCCAGACTGTTAATAAATAAATAAATAAACATAAATCTGGATATGTAAGCACCTTGTAATAAGTGGAAAGAACAGAAAAAATAATATCAGACATACTGCTAGCTTTGTATATTATCAGAGCACAAATTTCACTTCGGAAAATAAATGCATAAACAAGATGGGAAATGAGAAGAAAATACAAGGGCCATATGTAACATTATTTTCGGTCATTATATATGAAGCAATTATTCACTAGCTTTTAAAAATCCAAAAATCAATGTTCATCTTATAGTTGCTGGCAACAACAAAACAGTTAGGGGACAACAATTCAACAAGATCAGAAATCATTACCAACTAACATATCAAGTATTAAGGCACATGTCACATGGGACACCTGATTACAACAAGAGGGCAATGAGGAATCAGAATCTAACTCTTGATCGTGCCGGCTTAACTGTTTTTGTTTCTTAGCTTGCCAAAGTAGATGAGATTCTACATATGACATGGTTGGTGGGAGTGGCATTGTGGCTCAAATGAACTTAATGTTGTCTTTGATGCTCTCAATGAAGAGCAATATGAAGATTATTGATTGCAATTTTTATTTTGTATTGACATTTGACAAATCAATGAATTTACAAGTTCTTTGTGTTTTTTTTTTTGCAAATAATAAAGTGATTATTATTTTTGGCAATTATGAGTATTATTATTTTATTTCTGTTATTTTAACACAATTAAAAGTACATATGTGAACCGGTAACTGGACTCAATGAAAACAATATTTCATTATACATACACAAACTTCAAACCCATACCCAACCCCAAACCTAAAATGACAACTTAGCTTTTCAGTTTCTAAGGATATGGAAACAAAAGAACCCAAAGAATTACCTATGCTCTCTAGAGTAAAGATATCCAGAAATGATGAAGAAGATTGAGCAAACCTTCCAAATTGGAAGAAGACAAAAGTTTTCACCAAGGATTAAAATCTACAAATGAGGGTTTTACAAAAATCAAGGCACTTCTCTAGACCTAAGAGCCCTTTGCAAAAACCAAATCTCTATCACTTTTTGATCCATAATCCTATTTTACTAGGTCCTTCATATTTGACTCGGGTACACATGGGGTCTGGTACTGGTCATGGTATGGTGTGGGTTCATTCCTGGATATGCCCGGGCTATTGCCCGAGTGCTCACACAGTACCCTGGGAGTACCCAGGGCATTCTCAGGAGGTGCCTTGCAGTCTAAGAAAAAATAAACAGCAGATACAAAATTGGTCCATGAAAGGAGTATGACACCATCAATTACTAAATATGATATTGTTTTCTAATGAATTCCAATATAAAGTTGGTATTGTCTTGGCAGACTAGGAATTTATAACTGTCATTTAAAAAAAATTAGGGCTATTGTTTCCAATTGAACATGTGTAGATGGCACAACTGGTTTATGTATATTACAACATTAGTTCTTGCCTTTTGACCATGATAAACAAACATTTAGTTTGCAGAAGTTGTATAGCAAAAGTAGTTGTATGCATTTTATGAAATTATTCCAAATGCATATCTAGTTTAAGATTTAAGTGTATCATTTTACGCATGACACTCCTTCCACCTGTAGTGAGGTGGAGTAGCTTTTCCATGTATCAACCACACTTTCCCCAAAAGAGTGCCTGGTATTAAATTTATAGAAATGGATCCTTTAATCAGCTTTGAAATCTGTGATTTGGATATAGTTGTTTGATGGCCATATCATTCTGAAATTGCCTAGCCTTGCCAATATCCCGAAGTTATGGTTATCTACAAATCTATGGCTTCTGGTTTACAACACTTGGGAGTGTAATGAACATTGATAAAATGAATTTGTTGTAATCATTAATACTATTTGAGGTTTAGTGGAAGAAGCACTATCAAAGAATTGAATTGGAATCCTTGAATCTAATATTGTACTTGTGAAGTGATCATGAATTGAAAAGTTGTAAGTTACATGTAGGATTGACTTACATAAGAACATAATGAATAAAATACTATGTTACACAGGGACGTGTCCCCTATCCTAGAATGGGGTGTCCTTGTCCCTAGCCATATCCAGGATGGGGGGACACAAAGGGGACGTCCCCTTGCCGTCCCTAAACCAAGCTAAACAGTAGGAAACAGAAGGAAACGTCCCTATCTGTTTGGGGACGGCTGGGGGACGTAGGAAACGTTCTTGTCGTCCCGGGGAGGGCTAGCCATCCCTTGCGGACTAGGAAGTTTCAACAGCCAAAAAAACATTATAAACTCATTTATTCACAAAATAATGATTTGCACATAGCCCACGCCTAAGTGATGGTGATAGCCTTGTAAGAATAACCACCAACTCACTAAAATAGCACGACTTCCTCTTCAGAACAGACAAAGAACAAATGTTTCAGATATGCAATGAGGCTAAAGATGGACTTTGCAACCATTCACTCTCCCAACTATTCAGTAAAAGAAGGTATACAGAAATTTCTGCCAACACCTAAAGAAAATCTCAATTTAGCATACCCTAAGCATTGATAACAAAATGATACCAGACTTGACCTGTGAAAGACATCATGCAACCTACTACTCCCACCATTCTGAGCACACTGAAGAATATGCAAACTGCCTCTCTCACACAACCTGTATCAAATATAAAAGAGTACGATAGCATTTTCAACAATCATGCTTCTCCCTTTAAAAATGCAAACATTTTATCATAAAAATAAGGCAGAGACTCTATATTTGCAAAACATAGTGAATTCTCTTGAAGAATAAGATTTTCTACAAAAAAAATGCCACACAGGCCATTTGGATATTGATAGACCATGGTTAAATATATATATATGAATTTTTCACAAGTTGTACAACAAAAAGAGATTCATTAAAAAGATGGTGCTCCCAAACTTTTCCTCACTGTCGAATCCCTCGCTGCTGAATTCCTCTGAGCGAAAGGAAAATTTCTTAAGCGGCTTGGTGCAAGTGTTCCTCCAAACAAACCCTCTGAATCCACATCTTCTGGGGTGGCTTCGGGCGACTACTCATCTTTCAAGGCTATCTCTTGTGCGAGCGAGTTGGTTTCTTTGTGCCCTAATTCCTCCTTGACGCCTCCTACATCTATCGCATGGCCCAAAGCAAGCCCTATCTTCTCATCGTGACCCAACAGTCTAGGAGGATTGGCTGTCGAGGTGGTTCTCAAAACTGTAACCCTAATTGTTTTTGTTTGGTTTTTGCAATTTTTGGTTTTTTTGTGATTTTGAAGGTTTTCACAGGCAAAATGGAAAATGCGATTTCTCTAGAAATTGCTAAAAAATTCATATAAAATTCATACAAGCTCAAAATGCATAGAATTTGCTCAGAAAGGGAAGGCGTTCCTTTATTTCATCTTTTCCAGAACATACAATATAAAAAATCTGAACATATAAGCATTATTTGGAATTTTATCAAATAAAACCTGGTATTTAAGATGGCGGCTGCAGCTGGTAAAAGAATGTACGGCCAGAATGATAGAAGACTTCTCTGAGCTCCAAAACCAACGCACAACCTCTGATGACCAAGGCGCCCAATAACCCCAAACCAGAAACTGAGAAGGAGAGGCGTTTCTCTGGGAATGAAGAAGTACGGCCCTGCTGGTACGGCCTGTACAGCAGTAATAATGATAGTACGGATTCCTTGAAACTTGTGCCAAAACACTGATGAGTGGTAGTGAATGGAATCGCCCCAAAAAGAAGATGATTTCCTCTGTAAATCTCTGAACAAATGACTGGTTAAGCTCAATCTGTGACTTCTGGATGAAATCACCAAGTGCCAGCTTCAACTGATATTTCACAGCCTCAGTCTGCCTGATCTCTGAAGAGGTTACGTTCTCCAGAAACGATCGTCTGCCAATAACCCTAGGGTTTGCAAACTCCAAAGCTCAGATGCCAAAAGACAAAATTGAATAATAACAGGATAGTTCGATTTTGCCTTGGGAAGAACAATATATTCTCCTTTGAAAAGTTCGACCTAATTCCCCATTAAAATAATCATTTAAATAAATGATTTAATTTTCACTTTGGACTTAGGAGAATTGATTTAATTATTGGCGTCCATATTTAATGAGCATTAAATACTCATTAAGTCACATTTTAATAATATAATATAAAGTATAATTAAATACTTTATAACTTAGCCAAATAATTAAATATTTTAATATTTCAATAAAGTGACTTTATTATAAAGTCAAATTATTAAATATTTAATAACTCAGTAATTACACCTTATTTCTCCGTCAAATCAATCAACTACTGAACTGGGTCGAATCTGAGCTGAATAACTGCACCAGGTGCCCTGCCTGAAATAGCAGCTTCCGTCTGACCTAACTTTCTAAAAATAGAAAGTTCTGTGAAAAAGCTCTCTGGAAGATTCTGCGAAGGCCCAACGACCTCTTTACCAGTGCAAGACTAACCAACAACGAGCAGCGCCAAAAAGGATCCTCACGAACACTCACAGCCGACCCTCGAGGGATCAAATGATAGGCTAACCTCGTCACCAATTTGTCGACTAGGATGGGGACGCTGACAGTCCGCCCTCCACGGAAATTGCTTGTCCTCAAGCAATCTCAACTCAGATCTTGTAAAAATCGCTTGACTCCCATGTAGCATCCTCAACTGGCAAATCTCTCCACTTGACCGGATATTCCCTGATCACACGCCTCCGAAGGTGTCTCTCTCTCATATCAAGGATGGCCTCAGGTACTAGTATCAGTTTCCCTTCATCATCAAGGGGTGGCAAAACTGGAGAGGGAACAACATGCTGACCCAATGCCTTCTTCAGGCGAGAAGCGTGAAATACATTATGGACCTTGCTATCGGTGGCAAGTCCAACTCATAAACAACCTGGCCCACTCGTCGACAATACAGAAATGGACCATATTAGCGGGGTTTTAGTTTCTACGCCCCACTCTTCCGCAGAGTAGACTGACGATACGGCTGCAACATGAGGTACACCATATCACCCACCTCAAAGCTGCGCTCAACCCTCTTCTGATCAGCATACTGCTTATGCTGATTCTGTGCCTGCTGGATATTGTCTCGGAGAGACCTCAAGATGTCCGGCTGACTCTGCATCATATCACCTGCACTCGGCACTCTGCTATCGCTCAAAATCAAATCCAGAAGATTGGGCGCCTCATACCCATACAATGCCATGAAGGGGGTCATCTGTATCGTCATATGGTGAGTCGAGTTATAACAATACTCGCACAAGTAAATCCATCTCACCCAAGCTCTCTACTGACCAGCTATATAATTGCGCAAATAACCTTCCACCCACTTATTGACAATCTCTGTCTGCCCATCAGTCTGCGGATGGTAGCTGGTACTCGGCGTCAGCTCGGTCCCACAAAGCCTGAACAACTCCTGCCAAAGTTGCTCATGAACCGGCTGTCTCTATCGCTGACTATCGTCCGAGGCAATCCATGCAATCGGAAAACCTCTCTGAAGAACAACGCTGCAGTCTGCGATGCTGTGAAAGTAGTCGTAATCGGGAAGAAATGGGCGTACTTAGTCAACCGATCGACCACTACATAAATGCAATCTTTACCCTGGGCTTTCGGCAAACCCGTGATAAAGTCCATAGATAAACACTCCCACTTCCTGTCAGGTATCGGAAGTGGCTGGAGTAATCCAGCAGGATAAGTGTGCTCCTACTTGTTCTGTTGGCATACAGAACACTCACGGACATACTGCAAAACATCAGTTTTCAGCCCTTTCCAAGTAAACCGTTCCCGAACCATTTTGTAAGTCTTGTAGTATCCGGGATGGCCCGCCATAGGAAGGTCGTGAAAGGCTCTCAAAACCGTAGTCCGTAACTCAGAGTCAGGAACCAAAAGAATCTGCCCCTTGTA
>VDFB02326102.1:0-14815 GCA_007258455.2 Sequoia sempervirens
AATCTTGTTACAAGACTTTACAACACTTCAAAATAGGACTTGATAATGAATAAAAAGGTGATTTTTAGGTGAATTGCACTAAATAGAGTCTAGAAGAATGTAGAAATGTCTTACAACACTTCACAACACCTTTACAAAATGTCATTATTTTAATTTTAGTACCTAAATATGCATGTTCAAGCAAGCCATGTCACAACATAAAATCAGAGCAAAATAGATCAAACACCATGAAACAAGACCTAAAAGGCCATTAAAAATGACAAGGGGTCGTTTTTCTACGGCACACTCAATGACTTGCATTTTCATCACATTTTAGGTTAGATTTCATACTCTCTTTGCATGAAATTCGTCTTCACATCAAAGGATCAAGAGCTAATCAAGGGGATTGGGAAAAGACTTTTTTTCCATATCAAAGGAGTACCAATCCCACTATGAGATAGAGTTTGAATATGTTTTTATATGCTTTCATTAGTTTCTTGGTTTCTTATTGTCGTGTTTGCATATTTAGCATGTTCAAGTATCTCATATGAATGCGTTATTTGGTTTGTTTAAACTGATTAATATGTTAATATTTGTCAATAATTTATCAATTGCAGAAAAATGTTTACAATTATAATAAATAATATCTTCAACCTGTGTTGCACATATAAAAATACACCCCTTTTTTTTTACTTTTAAATATTTATCTTTTCCTTTAAATCCTTATCTTTTCTAAAATAATTTCAAAAATAAGATTTGTTAAAGGTAAGACTTTGTTTTAATTCCCTTATTTTTTTAAAAATAAACTACTTTCTTTGAATTTTTTTTGTTAGAACAACCATATTTGAATCAAATGTCAATTGCAGAACAATTTGAATAGTCTTTGATTAGTATAAATGGATAGATAACTAAGGAGTTATTAACATGTTTCTCTCCTTCTATTTGTATAGATTTTTAAATATTGTTTGTGGGCATATACCTACAAAGCCACATTTTGTGAATTTAAAAAAGAGTTAATAGAGTGGAAACCATTTTTCTTTATATGCCCTGCGTGTGTCATTGGCCAATTGTACGGAGCTCAAGCTGCTAGATTTCAGCAATAATGGATTAAGAGGGGAGCTATCTTCAAACCTCCTCGAAAATTGTAAGGAGCTGAGGGTTCTGAGCCTTGGCTCCAATGAATTTTAGGGTCATATTCCTCCATGGATCACAAACCTCACTAGGTTGCAGGTGTTAGATTTATCCAACCTGAACCTTCGCAATTGAATGGTGAGATGGGTAATACACTCTATGAGGATATGCTAGCAGTAATCAAAGGAAACAAGTACATGCTCGAATATGTGTTGGCAATAAACACCATATTAGACATGTAAATAAATAATTTGAGAGGAAAATTCAGCATAAGCATAGGGACTCTGATTAGCATAGAAGTTATTAAAATTTTTAAAGGAAATCATCTAGGAGGAGGATCTTGGCGTCCATAGGGGAAAATATCAATCTTAGACAGTTAAGACTTGTCTCAAAATAATTTGAGTGTGTAGATACCAAAACAATAAATTATTTCTCTCTAGCTATTTCAATGTTTCTTTCAACAGTCTTTGTGGGTGAATACCTAAAAGAGCATAGTTTGTGATGTTTTATAATACATCATACCAGGGAAACTGTCCTTGTTTATGTGACAATGGTTTCATCTTGAGGAAATGCAAGAAAAATGAAACATTAGTTTCAACTTTAGGAAAGGTGGAGAAGTCGGTGTGGAGTAGAGCAGATGAGTACATGTCAGTGGTGGCTATAGGCCTGGGGTTGGCGATTGGATTTAGTGGAACAGTGCCAATAATTGTATGGTGGGATAAACTTGGGCCATCAATTAGGTTCCTCAAAAGAAGAGGCTCTAATTGACGTGTTGAGAGTCGTGTCTCAACCTTGCAAGCCTTTTCCAGAAAATTCTAGAATTTGTTTGTGGTAGTTCTCCACATGTTTATGTGTTGGAAAAAGGTGTATGAGTTGTTAAAAATGTGCCTTGTCCCTATTAGAATATAGGAGGGTTATTTTTGAGTATAAACAACTCATTGTATGAATTTAATGGGGGTCTAAACTAGAGGACAAAATTATGGACGAAAATGCTATTTTAACTTGGTTGGTTTCCCATCTTGGAAGTCACAAGTGACAAGTGGGTAACATGTGGCATGGTTGTTTTGCCCATGGTTTTGTAAAACCACAAATGGTTTCCAGGTTGTAAATCACTATAAAAGGAGGGCTTGGGGAGGTGTTTGTATCATCGAGTTTAGTTTGCAAGATTGGGTGCTAGAAGGAGTTTCTCCGAGTCTGAGTTCGAGTTGTGGTGATGCGCTCCTGTAAGAACTTGCATTGCAAGTGTATTGTAATCTTCTTGATTCGATAATACATTGTGCGAGTTTTGGAGGGTGGGGTTTTTCTCCCGGAAGGGTTTCCCCACAGTAATTATTGTGTTATGTGTTTATTGTGATATTTCATTTATGCATGTTTATTTGTCCATTGGAATCTCTGTAATAGTTAGTTGAATTTGCATAATCATCCTCTCAAGATTAGCATAGGAAGTGATTCCGCGCACCTTTGCTTCCTTATAGGAGCCATCAGAGCTTGGCCAGTTTTGGTTCTATTTGTTGGGTACAGGGTTTTTTGAGCTAATCAAGGTTTGAGTGGGAGCTTGTGCAGAGTATTTTATTTTCTATATTGTAGGATTGTAAAGATGGCAAGCATGTCGGGGAGAATTGATGTAGAGAAGTTTTCTAGCACAAACTTTGAGATGTGGAAACTGAAGATGGAAGATCTATTAATTGATCGAGATCTATGGGATGCGGTGGATGAGAATACACTGAGGCCCGCAGATCCAACTTTAGCTGCACAATATGATGTAATGGATAGAAAAACTAAAGGTCTCATTAGATTGTGTCTTGCAGACTCAATTCTAATTAATGTCCATGAAGAATCTACTGCAAAGAAGCTTTGGAAGAAGCTAAGTGAGATCTATCAAGCGAAATCACTTGTGAACAAGATTTTCTTGAGGAAGAAGTTGTATTCCTTGAGAATGGAAGAAGGTGGATGAATTTCTGAGCATCTAGAAAGCTTTAATATGTTGGTGACTCAGTTGACCTCAGTTGGGGTGAAAATGGATGAAGAAGAAAGGTGCCAAATCTTGCTATGTTCGTTGCCAGACTCATGGGACAACCTTGTCATGGCCATAGGGAGCACTTCCGTTGTCTTGAAGATGGAGGATGTTGTTGGTTCTCTACTTTCTGAGGAGATGAGAAGGAAGGTCTCTCTGAATGCCAAAGAGGCTTTGAGTGTTTGAGGAAGACCAAAAGAAAGAGGCAAGAACGAAAAGCAGCATGGCCGTTCTAAGTCCAAGTATAAGGGGAGATCAAAATCTCTTGGTAAGTCCAAGGCAATCTGCTGGAATTGTGGCAAACCTGGACACTTCCGAAAGGACTGCAAAGAGGAGAAGAAGAAGAAGAAGAAGCAAGATTCTGATTCTGAGTCCGAGAAGGAAGATGGAGATGCTTTCATCGCAGCCTTGGCCACTCATGCAGGTGACAATGCATGGTTGATAGACTCAGGTGCATCTTTCCACATGACTCCTAATAGAAACTGGTTTAGTAAGTATGAAAATTTTGATGGTGGTAAGGTGTATTTGGGTGATAACTCTGTTCTTGATATTGTTGGTCATGGAAGTATTCGTGTGAAATTTTCTGATGGTAGAATTAGAAGATTTGATGGTGTCTTGCATATCCCGGGACTAGCAAGAAATTTGTTATCTGTTAGCAAACTAATAGATGCGGGTGTGCTTGTACAGTTTTCTGAAGCAGGTGTGAAAATGGTGAGAGGTGCTATGGTAATAGCAAGAGGAAGCAGATTGGGTACATTGTACCAGCTTGATGCATGCAACGGTTGAGTGCAATAGTACTGATAAGATTGTGAAAAGGACTACTTTGTTGGAGAAGGAGAGGGTTTCTCTTTCAACAGATGGTCATGGTTTTTGGGTACCCAAGGGTGCTCTATCTACCGAATCAAAGTTGCCTACAGAGAAGACCATGTTATGGCACCAAAGACTCGGCCACATAGGTGAGAAGGGTCTACGACCTTGAAAAATAAAAACCTTGTTGATGGGTTGAATGACTGCAATCTTGAGTTTGATTTTTGTGAGCATTGTATCTATGGTAAACAAAATCATATTCAGTTTTACTCGAGTTCTCATAAGTCTTCATGTATTTTGGATCTTATCCATTCAGATGTATTTGGTCTAGTTGATGTTTCTTCTATTGGTAGATCAGTTTATTATGTTTCTTTCATTGATGATTTCAGTAGAAGAACATGGGTTTATTTTTTTAGGAGTAAAGTTGAAGTTTTCAGTCGTTTCAAAGAATTTAAAGCAATGGTTGAGTTGCAGACTGGAAAGAAGATAAAGTGTTTGAGAACTGATAATGGTGGTGAATATTTCTCTAATGATTTTGACACATTTTGTAAAGATTGTGGTATTAAAAGAGAGAAGATGACTCTATATTCTCCATAGCAGAATGGAGTTGCAGAAAGAATGAACAGGACCTTGATGGAGAAGGCTAGGAGTATGTTGAGTGGAGCTGGACTAGAACAAAATTTTTGGGCTGAAGCTATTGCCACTGCCTGCTACCTGATAAACAGGTCTCCTACATCAGCTCTTGTTGATAAGATGCCAATGGAAGCGTGGTAGGGCCACAAGCCTTCACTTAGACATCTGAGAGTGTTTGGTTGTGAGGCATATGCTCATGTGCCAAAGGAGAAGTGGAAAAAATTGGACAACAAAGCTGTCAAATGTATCTTCATCGGATATAGTTATGGTGTGAAAGGATACAAGCTTTGGGATCCTATTGCACAAAAGGTATTTTATTCCAGAAGTGTTATTTTTAGATAAACTAAGCCTTCTTCTATTATAGTGCAGCCAGAATAGATGGAAGAAAAGAAAGATGTGATTCAACTACCTGCTACACCTAAGAAAGTTGAATCGAGGCCCTTAGAAAGACAAGATGTTGAGGAGAGCTCTACGAGTTCTGAATCATCAGAGGAAGAGGGAGAACTTGAACCTGAACCAAATCTTGTTCGAAGGTCTAGTAGACAGAGGAAAGCACCAGAAAGGTATGGATATTCTCCTGATGATTGGAGGTGTATATTTGCTTTGAATGTTAATATTGATGAACTGAGATCTGTAGAAGAGGCTCTTGGTA
Source organism: Sequoia sempervirens (assembly GCA_007258455.2). NCBI lineage: Eukaryota > Viridiplantae > Streptophyta > Pinopsida > Cupressales > Cupressaceae > Sequoia > Sequoia sempervirens. The sequence continues at coordinate 5,217 of VDFB02326102.1, forward strand.
TGAATGATTCAGAGTCCTAGAAAATAGCCATGGAAGAAGAGATGGAAGCTCTTAAGAAGAATGACACATGGGACCTTGTACCATTGCCTGAAGGATGAAAGCCTGTTGGTTGTAAATGGGTGTTCAAAAGGAAGATGGGTTCAGATGGAAGCATTGAGAAGTATAAAGCACGTTTGGTTGCAAAAGGTTACTCCCAGGTTGCAAGAGTTGATTATGGTGAAATTTTTTCTCCTGTAGCAAAAATGACATCCATTCGATTTTTACTTTCTATTGCAGCTGCTTATGATCTAGAGGTTGAGCAGATGGATGTGAAAATAGCTTTCCTTCATAGAGATTTGGAGGAAGAAATTTATATGACACAGCCAGAGCACTTTGTGGTGAAAGGTAAAAGTCATTTGGTTTGTAAGTTGAAGAAATCCTTGTATGGTTTAAAACAAAGTCCTAGGATGTGGTACCAAAAGTTTGATACATATGTTTTGAGTTTGGGATTTGTGCGATCTAAATCTGATCACTGTATATATTACAAGTTTGATGGTGATTATTTCCTGGTTATTGCCTTGTATGTCGATGACATGTTGTTTATTGGCAAAGGAAAAGGTTTGATTGCAGAATTAAAATCTCAGCTCTCAGCAAAGTTTGAAATGAAAGATCTTGGTACAGCAAGGCATATTCTAGGAATGGAGATTATAAGAGATAGGAAAAATAGAAAGCTTTGGCTAGGCCAGAGTAAGTAGGTTGGTACTATTATGAGAAGATTCAATATGCAGGATTCCAGACCATTGAGTGTTCCTGTTACTATGGGAACAAAGCTTTCTAGCTCACAGTGTCCTACATCCCCATTGGAGATGGAAGAGATGAGTCGAGTACCATATCAGAGTGTTGTTGGAAGTTTGATTTATGCTATGGTTTGTACAAGACCAGACATTGCCCAAGCAGTGGGAGTACTTTCCCGTTACATGTCTAATCCAGGAAGAGCACATTGGGATGTAGTAAAAAGAGTTTTAAGATACTTGTGGGGTACCTCAGAGTACTCTATATGTTTCCATGGAACAAGAAACGAGCATTCCTTGGATATTCAAGGTTACGTGGATTCAGACTGGGCCGGTGATGTTGATAGAAGAAGATCCACCAGTGCATATGTGTTTACATTATTCGGTGGTGTAATCAGTTGGATGAGCAAGCGACAAGTTGTGGTCACTTTGTCCACTACAGAGGCAGATTATATGGCAGCTACTCATGCCTGCAAGGAAGCCATCTGGCTAAAGAGATTGTGTTCAGATATAGAGTTCAAACAGGGTGCAGTGACAATTTATAGTGACAGTCAGAGTGCAATCTGCCTAGCGAAGAACCCGACATTTCATGCCAGGACCAAGCACATTGATGTACAATATCATTTTGTGAGAGATATGGTCGAGGATGGCAAGGTGAAGCTGGAGAAGGTGGAGACTTTGGTGAATGTTGCTGATGCATTAACTAAGCCCGTGAGCACAGAGAAATTCAGATGGTGTTCAGAGTCTATGGGGCTCTCGGCCCCTAGCAATTAAGTCCATGACACTTTGGATCCCCTGACTCTTGCAAGGTGTTTGACAAGTGGGAGAATGTTGAGAATCATGTCTCAACCTTGCAAGCCTTTTTTTAGAAAACTCTAGAATTTGTTTGTGGTAGTTCTCCACATGTTTATGTGTTGGAAAAAGGTGTATGAGTTGTTAAAAATGTGCCTTGTCCCTATTAGAATATAGGAGGGTTGTTTTTAGAGTATAAACAACTCATTGTATGAATTTAATGGGGGGCTAAACTAGAGGACAAAATTATGGACGAAAATGCTATTTTAACTTGGTTGGTTTCCCATCTTGGAAGTTACAAGTGACAAGTGGGTAACATGTGGCATGGTTGTTTTGCCCATGGTTTTGTAAAACCACAAATAGTTTCTAGGTTGTAAATCATTATAAAAGGAGGGCTTGGGGAGGTGTTTGAATCATTGAGTTTAGTTTGCAAGACTGAGTGCTAGAAGGAGTCTCTCCGAGTCTGAGTTTGAGTTGTGGTGATGTGCTCTTGTAAGAACTTACATTGCAAGTGTATTGTAATCTTCTTGATTTGATAATACATTGTGCAAGTTTTGGAGGGTGGGGTTTTTCTCCTGGAAGGGTTTCCCCACGGTAATTACTGTGTTATGCGATTATTGTGATATTTCATTTATGCATGTTTATTTGTCCATTGAAATCTCTGTAATAGTTAGTTGAATTTGCATAATCGTCCTCTCAAGATTAGCGTAGGAAGTGATTCCACACACCTTTGCTTCCTTACAACTTCATGCTTCGCATACCGCCAAGTTATTGGATTACAACCCTCACATTTCCATCTGTGTTTATATGCAATAGTTAGGTGCGAAATCTATTCTTCACTTTAAAATTGTTTTGATTTCATCTGTCCAGCATAAAAGGCGTAGGATTGCAGCATCAGATTGCAAGGATAGAGATCTGGAAAGAGTAAGCAGTGTTTTGTGTTTCAAAATTGCAATTTTTGTGTACATAGTTTACAATTGCTTTCTACTCTTTATAGTTTCACTTTATTATTAGTTCTTTCGCAGGTTACTATAGTGTTCATTCAATGAAAATAGCTTGATGTTATGAATCAATAAATATTAAAAAGTTTTAATAAGATATTTAGTTTTTAAATTATTATTTTTAATTATCAAAATTAATTAATCTTCATTCATTTAATTGCTGCATATTTTTATAATAATGAACAATTTTATTATTATTACAAATTAAATGTTAATAAAATATATTTTCTATAAATTAAAATAAATATTTTTAGCAATTTAAAACTATGTTTACATAATGAAAAAAATTAGTATTGAAAAAGTAAGTTCACTTTTATCTAAAATTCTAGTAGTTAATATTTTATTGATTGTTTATTTATAGTTTCTTCACAAAGTATGAACAAATGGTTGGCTTATTAATAGGTTTTTCTATACTCAAATCAATCCCAAGTTGAGAGAGCACAGTGATCTTGCCACACCTTTATATGGTTGCACTTCTTCAATATTTAGCAACAACTCTTACCTAGAGTTCCATCCCATAGCATTAATCATCTTCACCTTAGTTGACAATTGGTATGCACCATTAAATCTTAATCTAATTTTGCATAATTTTGTTTGAATTTTCTATAGAGCAATGTATTTTCATCTATTTGCCTCTTTCGAAAGGTATTTTTGGGAGCATTAAGAGATATAAATTTGTACTATAGGTTCTACATTTATGATAATAATTTTTATTAGTTTAATGTTAAAATGTTATTAGGATTTTTAGTGTGATTGTAACCAAAACTATTATCAATCCTTAGATTTATTTTTTTAAATTGTCTTAAATTGGTATGTGATTTATTGTTGAATTTATACTTCAAAGATTAAATAGTGTTTAATTTTTTTTATTTAATTTGGAAGTGTAATATCACAATTGGATTAGTTCATTTGATTGTACGATACTATTTTATTAATTTAATAATTAATTTTGTTAGATTATTGAATGTGATGTTTTAAGAAGTATTATTTCTTTTAAATGTAAGAAAGATTTAATTTAATTTTTGAGTTTACCTTTTGAAGCAAGTGTTTAAATTTTAATAATTCAATCAACAAAGAAAATAATTAAATCCAAAGAGCTTAAGTGGAAGTATATGTCTAGTTTTAGTTATGGAGAGAAGACATTTCTACATTTCTTGCAAAATTGAATATAATCTCATTATGTTGAAAACTTAAAATAGTAAGATCAAATTGTTTTAAGTTTTTTTTTTTTTTTTAAATTGTAAACAAAGGAAAAATAATATTGCTTCTGACTTTGATTGTGTGTAAGTTTTTTCATAATGGATTGTGGAAATCCCATAATACTATAATTACACACAAAATCACACAATCAAAGCTAGAAGCAATATAATTACATTCAAAATGGATTGTGGAAATCTCATAGCACTTAAAGGAAAAATAGTTTATAATTTTAGAAATTTGCAACCATTATCTCTCATTTATTTCTTTTCTTGTTTTCTTAATCTATTAAGAATGGTCATTTTTCTTTGTAAATTATATTTGTACTAAGTTGCCTCTAGTTGTTAAATTTTTTAAAGCTAAGTATGAGGTATGTATTCATACCTTATTGAGACATAGCACCATTATAGATTTTTTTTTTCCAACATAGAATTTTTTATGATCATGTACTCCCTCTTCATCAAAATAATATCTCTTCACATAACAAGTTTTTTGGATTTTTTTTTATCTCTTTTGATTTTCTATGTGCAAAAATGCTAAGCAATGTAAAAAAAGGACATGTTTAACCTTAATATTTTTTTCATGCCATGCTTCACAAGTAGCATCTTTCCAAATGGACTAATGGAACTTTGATTGTGAAGATAAACTATTATAGCAATTACATCTTCCTAAAAGGATTTTCTCAATCCCTTAGTTTGCAACATGATCCTTGCAACCACTCTACAATTTTTCCTTTCAACTACAACATTTGTTTGAGGTATGTAAGAAATTATTAGATATATTTTGATAAATTGATGCTCTTAATATAGTTATCATCCATAAAATTTCTCAAACAAAATTCTTCTTTAGGATTAGCTCCTGTAATACCCCTCCTCTTACTGTTTGGATTTATATTTTTTCTATGCATTCGGTTGCTACTTGTGACTATGATGGTATTGTTAGTATGTGATTTGGTTAGTTAGACTTTGGATGATGATGTTATTCCATTAGTAGACATGATTATTTCATATGACATTGTGGTTGGTAATATTAGTTGATTTTCAGAATTATGATATGATGCAGTGATTTAATTAGATATGTTATGAGATGATTTTTAGTTATAAATGTTGATTTATTGGTTATATTATAATTGTTAGAATAGGTGTGATGAAGGACAATATGGCATCACTCGTTCGCGAGTGCCCTGCTATGTTGCGATTCCTTCTCACAATGCAGTACTTTGATTTAATGCTTTGATGATTATATATATATGTATGCACATGTACACAACTTCGTTGGTATGTAGGATTTGTAGGTATAAGTCTCGATTCCACCTGCTTCGGCAGGACAGGGCGAGCACCAATAACCCAACGGTTAAATGTTGAAACAGAGGTGATGATGAAGTCCTCCCGTCCCATGATGTTAGGTCATCTCGTTGATTTGGTATTGTGCATTTTTATAATTGTTGTCATTTGTGGTTTGTGTTTTGTATTTTGTCGTCTTTTGATTAATGTGGTATTTTATAAGTTATGATTATTTGATTGATGTTGATATTTTATAAGTTGTGAATTAGTTAATTAAATGTGGATGATAATTGTGTTTTTTAATGTTGATTTATTTGTATGAAAATATTTAAATGTTTTATTTAATTTTTATAAAATCATGTGTTTCAATTAAATAATAATTAAATATTAAATGTGTTTTAACTATTTTAATCAATTATCTGGTGGAGGATAATTATTAGAATAATTTATTTAAATTAAATAAGTAATGTGATGTGCAAGTAAAGTTGCAAAAATAGAAATTAAAACAATAAAACAAATAAAAGAATGAAAAAGTTGTGTGAGCCAATAAGAATACAGATTTGAAAAAAAAGATGGCTTTTAAAGAATTGTTTTATTTTATTTTTTATTTTTAGAGTTTTTGTGAGAGATGGACAATATATTTTTAATTTAATTAGGAAAAATGGTAAGTTTACACAGGAAGATATTTTTGTGACAGAAGTTGTGCAAGAGATTGGCTTAGTATTCTAAAATTTTAGAAAGGGTATTGAAACCTTCTGTTGTATTTGGAGGAGAGTTATAGAGAGAGATTGTCAATCTATTTTTGGTGAATGTTCTGGAGAGTCTTCTGAACAACAAAATAGGAGTCAAGTTCAAAGGCAAAATTCTGTAGAGGAGATTTGGAGGCACGATCAAGGAACTCTTCGTAAAGACCATCGGAAACAATCTTCATTAGGTTCTCGAATAAGCACAGGACACCAGGTTTTAATGTACTCCTCTCTCGTCTTCTGTTTTATGAAAATAGGAAAATAAATTAGATTATGTGTTGAAAGAGAAATTTTATTTAAATGAAAAAATTACTGAAGGAATAAAAAAAAGGGTTATTATGTAAATTACTCTGTATTTTCTTTCAGATTGGCTGGATGGTAAATAATGTTGAGTTGTGGAGATAATCTTTATGTTCTTCAGTTCTTTTTAAAAATAAATCTTTTATATATCTTTATATATATATATAGTTATATATATATAAGTATATAATTTATACAATACTTTCTATGCTATTCATCTATGCTCTGTAGTTAAGTTGTTTGTTCTTCTATATTAGATTCATGATATTTTATATGTATATATATATATATATATAAATATATATATACATATATTTCATATACATAGCCTATATATATATATATACTTTAATGAGTTGCCAGTACACTGCGTCGGTCGTCGGCCGTACGTCTGGCAAACTCATATTTAATTTGCTCAGGATTCGAATAATGCTGTGTTCATTCTTCTTTTTCTTTGTTAAATAGATTTTTTTTTACATAAATATTTATTTAAACGAATTGTTGTTTTAAAAATAAAAATAAAAATAAAAATGAGATTTTTGAGGAAGGGGTGGGTCGGCCTGAGCCGTACTCGTCCCCATCCCTCAAGCACCAGACATCGCAGCCCTGTGACTGCCGTGAGCAAATTCCAAGGACTTGGGCGCAATTCAAAGGATCTGTTACCGTCCGCAGCACAGCCCTTGGGATCGCTATACGCTAGCCCTTGGGATCACAAGGCTGGGTAGGCTTTTAATGGTCACGGCCTTGTCAAATTCAAATTTTATAATTTTATATATATTTATTTATATTTATATATATATAAATATATTTTGGTTTATATATATTATTTTCATTTTATTAAATATTAAATATTAAAATTTATTCTATTTAAATGAAAAGATATTTATTTTATTTAGTATATTATAGTTTATAATGTGAATTCTTTTATTGTATTATAGTTTAAAGGTTAATTTGTATTATTGTGTAAATAAAGGGTATTATTTAATGGGTTGAACGAATAATTTGAATTGGTATTTGTTTTAATTTGTTATTGTGGAAATTATTATTGTACGAAATGTCATGGGGATTAATCTTAAAATATAATTAAACTTTGGATCATTTTAGCACTCTGGATGTAATAGGAATGTTTTATGAAATTGAGTTAATTTGTGATTTTGATTATGTAATCGAGTGAGTCATTTTCCTTAACTATGAAATCATGCGGTCTTGTTAATGTCTTCCTTTCTTTATGGTTGTAAATTTTCACTCGTAAGGTGGGAACCCTGTTGTCAAATTGTGAAAACCTTGTTCCAGAGGCTTGTCATTTAGAGTGTTAATTTGCGTTATTGCTTTTATGTGAGGAAGGGTTGAACAGTTTTGTAAAGCTTTTGATTATGGGTGATGCGAGAGGATTAATGCCTCGCATGGTTCTTGTTTTAGTATTATGTTCTTTATGTTATAGTTCAACCCTTGCCTAGTTCTGATTATGTTAGGGGTCAGGAGAGGGTTTTGTGGGTGCCGGCCGTAAGAGGAAGTGCCAGGGAACCCACGAAGAGTAGTTAAACAAGGATAACCTAAAAAATAGAATTTAGGGGATGGGTAGTAAAACATACAGTATAATGAAAAATAGATTCCTCGCCTATGCAGCTAGGGCTACCAGACTAGTGATAGACCGAGGCCATGGTTGAAAAAGTTGTAGTCTCGGTTTCATGAGACCATCGGCTCGCGATTAGCTACCCTATGGTGTCAATACCGCTTAGGAGGAAGGGCCGTGATCCATAGATGGGTTTCGGCGCCTCAGTTGGAGGAAGTGCCAGGGGATCCCATGAGAGCTATGCGATGACACTCTCCACTAGACATCCTTGTCCTTATTTCTTGTCGCCTCTGGATATTGTTATATTTATGTTGTTTCAGGTTTTAGGGCTAGGGGATCCATAGATGGGTGCCGGCGCCTCAGTTGGAGGAAGAGCCAGGGGATCCCATGAGAGCTATGTGATGACCCTCCCCACTTGTCACCCGTCCGAATTGTTTCTTGTTGCCTATGGTATGGTGTATTGAATGGTTGATTTAGAGTTTTTATGGAATCGTGTTCTTTTTATTGGTTCTGATTTATTTGGAAATGTATTTTGGGTGTTGGTTCGGTTCTTCTGGATAATGTATCTTTTTGATGCTTTTGATTCTTGTGAAATTGTTCATGATTGTTAATTGGTGGTACTTCATGCTATTGTGATGAGTCTCTTAGTTTTAACTTGTTATGTGATTTGTGAATGTTGATGGTTGTTCATTGTATGCTTTGAGTTGTACTTGTTTTGTATCATATTGTTGTTGAGTCGGTTTGACATTCATGGTCGGGTTCACTTCCTCGCCACCTTTGAGCACGGGGGGTGAGTTACTTGTAATTTACATGGTTGGGTGGAACGTGCTCTGCACCCGTTGGGTTCCCCATCAACATCTAGTCTTCTCAGCATTCCACAGTGGAGTTGTACCAGTAATCTCTTGTATTTCATATTTCATTGTTCTTGTATCAATCCCTATGTTGGGAATTTCAATGTAATTCGTTTATCCAGAAATGGTAATGTAATATTATAACGATGATGTAATAGTTAGGTTCATTTGTATTTTATTAATATATGTATCATGGATATATTATGTGATGGTTAGTATTCTCGCATCACGGTTATTGGATGTATCATTGTTTATGGATATTATAAAATTAATGGTTATGTTGTAATCTTTATCTTTACTTATGTTTAGTTGTTGCGATGTAACCTTGCGTGCCCCAGAGAACCAAGTGTGTTAATGTTATGTGATAAGCTATGTGGTTATGGTTTAATGTTATTGCATGTTTAATCTAATTGTTTTAAAAATATATATATATATTTGCTATGTGTGTGTTCTTTGGGTTTGCACGACGGGCGTTACAACTTGGTATCAGAGCATAGGTTCATACACTGGGCACTATGTGTGCTCACTATGTAACCTTGCGATTAGTCCCTAGAGTCTAGAGTTTCATGTTTTTTTTGTGTTTGTTGTGAACCTAAGTTTCTTCCGTTAGTCGGTCTCAGGGCAATGGTGCAGGAAACTGATGGGAAAGGATAGGACCCTCGATGTAGTGCGCAATGCACCGATATCCTTCCTATCAGGGATGCACTATGAACCCTTGTGTCATTGTGTGATGTGGTTTCCAGTTATGTGAGTTATGTGTGTGATTTTTGGCGTGATCTCTGCATGTTTGTCGTGTGCTTACTCTTATCTATTTAATGGCTTCCTGGAGTAAGCCATATCCTTGGGGGGGAGGATGTAATACCCCCATGTTACTAATAGTTATTAATATTATTTGTTACTCTTATGTGTGAGCTTGATTCTAGTTTCTAATGGTGATTAATTCACTGTCCTGGTGTGTGAGGATGCCTCCTATATTGGGGAACCTTATTTCCTCTTGTTTACCGGCTTCTAGGAGTAAGCCGATTTTATGAGGGGGAGGATGTAATACCCCTCCTCTTAGTGTTTGGATTTATTATTTTTCTATGC